>VUQH01059160.1:0-17558 GCA_015106775.1 Etroplus canarensis | reverse complement strand
ACATATGACAGAGACATATGACAGAAGGTATCAATATGAGAAACAGAGCTAGGACTAGGGTTTAAACACATTAACAAATATCTTTAAAATAAATCACAAGAAGCTGTAACATCAGAGTGAAAATCTGTAGTTCAGCCTCAGTGGTGATGTGTGAACCGTAAACATCCAGGAAGAGAGAACAATATGTATATATGTTTCTTTTATTTACTCTGAGTCTCAGTTCTAGTCCTTCCCTGTGTTGAGTTTTAGGTTCCCCTGTTGTCCTCTTGTGTTTGTCCTGCTGTCAGGCTGTCTCTTGTCTGTGTTCTGTCATCTTTCTCACTTCCTGTTTTATTTTGGTAACCAGCCATGTCCTGTGTATTGCTTCTTGCCCCTGATTGTTGCCTCCTGTTGCTCATTAGTATTTACACCCCTGCCATTCCTTGGCTCAGAGTTGCACCACCTGGTGTATTAGGTGTTATTTATGTTGAGTCATGCCATGTTAAGTCTTACCTCCTTCTTGCCCCATGTTTTAATTTTTGCACTCTATGAACTCTGTTTATTCTATGGACTTTTTACTAGCTTTAATAAAGCTTACGTACTGTTTACCTTTAACACATCTGGCCTTGAAGTCCTGCATATTGGGTCCTCACCAATCCCCGGAACCCTGACAATATATGAACTTCAGTGTCAGAACCCAGCAAGGACATGAATTCCGTAGAAGAAATCATGGTCTCCACCCCAGGTGGTGCTGAAACACATTCGATACCACAGAAGCAAAAAGAGGTTACGTCAGGTTTCTGTCAGTGAAGTGGGCTGAGCTGGATTATCTCCATCCGGTCTACAAATCAAATTTTTATCTTCGCTTACTTTGTTTTAGTTTTCTGATGGTTTTACCGACGTACATGAGGCCTCACAGTCAGCTTATCATAAATTCTATTCTGTCTTTGGGCCAAGATGGCAGCGTGACGGTAGCGCGCGGCCACTCCAGAACCAAGCTGGTGCTTGTATCCCTGTGAGTGTCCCGGTGTTGACCCAGTATTCAGGTGTTCGGGTGTGTGGATGTGTTCGTGCTCGAAAGTCGGAGGTTCAAGGACGACCAGATGCCGTCGTAGCTCCATAGCTTTGTCCACAGACGATGCTAACTGGCGATCCGACGGCGTTGTTTTTCATGACCTGCCAGGCAGCGTCCAGGAAACCAAAGTTTTTGGGTTCCAGGGGGAGTATCGTTGCAGGGCTGATGCTGCGGCTGGGCGGTTTCTGGGGGGCTCCGATCCTTGCTGTGTGCCTTCCGTCCTCGGCATCGCCTGATGCTGGTGGCCGGGGAAGAGGACATCACAGGCTGGTTGTTGTGCTGGGCTGGAGGCGGGCCCTGGCCGGCCAGCCGGCCGGCATTACCCTTGTATGGGGCACCAGGTCCTGGGGGAACGCTATATTGTTTCACTGTGTATTTATATGTAGTTGAAATGACAAAGTAATCCAGTCCAATCCTATCCAATCATATAAACCATGTGGGTGGATGCACAAGTGATCACACATTTAACTGGAAACTTTATTTCCTGTGTGAGGATGGTAGAAATGTGTAGTTTTAATTGTATTATGACACATGGCACAATTCCCACACTGGTAATTTCCATTTATAAGATGACTTAAAAGGGTTTGGTGCAGCTCACCATTTCATATTTCTTTCTGAACAAATCAGCATGGACCAGGTAGTGTCTCAGATTTTACTTCAAACATGTGACATGTGCAATATGTGAGGTCTGTGTTTCAAAAACACAGCACAGCTGAGGAGAATAAGTATGTTACCAAATTAAAATGAGGTCCGCCTGGGAGAAGTAAGTGTATGTTCCAGCCACACCAGGAGGAGACCCTGGGGCAGATCCAGGACACGTTGGTTGGGAACGCCTTGGTTACCCTCCCTTGGAGGAGCTGGAGGAGGTTGTTGGGGAGAGGGAGGTTTGGGTGTCTCTGCTTAGACTGCTGCCCTGTGACCTGAATCCAGATGAGAGGCAGAAGATGGATGGATTCCATCCATTCTGTGGGATATCCCCACGAGAGAATCTTTAATTTGATATCTGCTTCTTTTTCTCTGAAGTCTTGTGCTGTTTGACATAATCTCCTCAATCTATGGAACCTGCTTTTAGATACACCCTTCCTTAGTCGATTAGGATGTGCACTTGTAGCCAAAAACAAAACCAACAAAATCTTTGCAGAATAAAGACATTAAAAGTCCCACACATCAAGAAAATGTACAACCCCAATTCCGAAAAGCTTGGGACGCTAGGTAAATGTACCTTCAGCTGCTGCCTTATATTTTTCCCCCGAGGGGTCGTCTAGAGCTGATTGATCCACATTGATGATTTGGCAGAGGCTTTATACTAGATGCCCTTTTTGATGCAACCCTCTCCGTGGTGAGAGAGGCTTTCATTCCCACCTGGAATGCTGGGTAAAATCCAAATAAATACACAATGTACAATAAATCTATATTTTTGCTGAAAGTGAGACATTTTACTGTTTGATGAAAAATTCAAACTCATCTTGAATTTGATGGCAGCAAAACATCTCCAAAAAGTTGGACAGGTCCATGTTTCCCACTGTAGCCTCCCCTGTTCTTTTAACAACAGTCCATAAACATCTGGGAACTGAAGAGACCAGCTGCTGGACCTTTGGGACAGGAATGTTGTCCCATTCTTGTCTGATATAGTCTATGTCTCTCTTTGCTCTCCTTTCTGTCTTCTCTGTCCCCTCACCCCCAACCGGTCGAGGCAGATGGCTGCCCCTCCCTGAGCCTGGTTCTGCCGAACTTTTCTTCCTGTTAAAAGGGAGTTTTTTCTTCTCACAGTCGCCGAGTGCTTGCTCATAGGGGATCATCAGATTGTTGGGGTTTTCTCTTTAACACTGTAGTATCTTTACCCTACAGTGTGAAGCGCCTTGAGGTGACTTTTGTTGTGAATTTGCGCTATATAAATAAAATTGAATTGAAACGGAACTGAATATAGGATTTCAGCTGCTCAGCAGTCTTGGGTCTCTGCTGGCTGCTCCCCCTCTGCTCCCTGCCATGGCTCCAGTGCTAAAATTCACTGCCATCCCTCTTTGTCTCCCGTCACTGTGTAGCTCCTGCTTAGTGTTCCTCTCTCTGCTCACACAAATATAATGTCACAAAATTAATTCCACCGTGTGACATGAATGATTCGGTAGCAATCCTGCTGTTAGGAAATCTGGCCTGCATGAGGAGTGAATAAATCCAATATGAACCTTTTCTCTCCTGAATATTTCTAAGCTGCTTTACTGACTAAGTTCCTGACTGAAATGGAGGTGACTTGAAAGGACCTGTAAGAATTGTTTTTTTTCCCTCAGGAGCTGGGAGACCAATTCTGGCTCTTTAATTGCTGACTGTAAATTCTTACAAATGACTCATTTCCTTTTGTAAAAACACTAACACAAAACCCATGGGACAGTCAAGTTACTAAATGATCCATGAACACAGGATCGGGGTGATGCCATGTTGCCATGGCGTGAACATCGATGGGAGTTGCAGGGTGAGTTTTTTTAACCTACTAGATTCCGGGGCCTGGACAGAATTTGTGGGCAAAGTGATTTGAATGTGTCTCTCTGCAAGCACTACATACACGGAAGAATAGACTAATGCTTATATACTGTAGCGCTTTTCAGCTCTAAATAAGCACTCGAAGCGTTTTTTACTGCAAGTCTCATTAGCCCATTCACACACACATTTTATTTTATGCCTTTAAGTGCATTTAATTATCACACACACATTCACACTTTGATGAATGCATCAGGAGCAATTTGGGGTTCATTGTCTTGCCCAACAGGTGGAACAGGAAATTGTTTGCTGGCCTGTGACTAGGAGAATGAGGAGTTTAGTGTCGAGGACCGATCAGTTAATGAGTACTGCGAAATGTAGAGTGTGGATTTACTGGAATGAGCTTTGTTGCTGGTAGAACCCATTTTTGCCATACTTAAAATTGGATCCCCAATCAGTGTCAGATATGCATGCATCTCTAGCCTAAACTGTAGACAGACAAGGATCAGAAGATGTTGATACGGCTGCTGGAATTGCATCCCAGGGATGGCAGCAAGAGACAGATTAAATTAATGTCTTTACCTTATAGAATTTTGGTGGAGACTAACAGAAACGTTGGCGGCTTGGGGAATGTAAAGCTGACCCAGTGAGGAAGTGGGAGATGCAGAGGCAGAGTGAACTGAGGTGAGGATGTGGAGATTGGTATCAGGGGGTGTACAATTTCCACTCTCCAGAACTTGCAGGTGAAGAAATGCCCATTATGTTAATTGGTGATTCTAAATAGACTGTACCGGGAAGCCCTGCGATAGACTGGTAACTTTTCACCCTGTCATAGCTGGGAAAGCCTCCAGTGCTCCCACCACCCTGAACTGGATAAGCTGTTTATAAAAAAGAAAATGGGTGAATTAACTTCAGTCCTCCTGAACTGACCCTCCTCTGGAAACCTGCAGCTTTCCGAACACCATTTAAAATCTTCCTCCTGGTGTGAAAAACCTTTTTAATATCTGGGCTCAGCACGTCACACATGCTCTCTCAGGTTAAAAGCTGCTGAGCTTCTCTAGGTGCCCGGAGCATTTTCAGTGTCCAGCCAGAGAAAATTTAACATTTATGCAAAGAAAGGCTCCTGCCTGCTGATTTAGACTCTCAGCACCACTATTTTTAAACTTCCTCTTTCACAGCGCTGCTCTGACCCGGGACTTGTCTTTGCCTGCTTTAATACATGTTTATGCGATGCACTGAATTTATTGTAGAGTTCTGAAAATTGAACCTTGCTTCATGCAGCACAGCTCTTGGACTCAGTTTTCTGTTTCCAACAGTGTCTGAAGGAATAAAGAGCTTCTTGTGTTTCCTGCTGCAGAATTTGGTCTCTTTGTGAATTCAAGTTGTTCCTGTAGGAACTGCATGCTCTCATGTTTGAAGTTTTATAGCTTTACATAATTTAAGGGGCTGATTTGATGTTTCTGTAATGGAACTGTTTTAGTAAAAATGTTCTAACCATGTTCTGATTATGCAGCACTACCACTGCTATCAGTTTGACTTCTTTGATCTGGTCATACTGAGCCATACTGTACCACATCTGGCAGGATTTTTACTCTTTGAGACACAGCTTATTAATGAACAAACCTATTCTACTTATTTCCAGTCCCATATTTTTATTCTACAGAGGCTTTGTACAGTAGAATCACAGTTCAAAATTATCCTGCTTTATCTTAATCTGGGTCTTGGTGGAGCTCCTCAGTTCATCCTTTGTCTGAAACAAGCTGTTTTAGCTCGTCCCCCTTCAAGGCCACCCTCATTTTTGGATAGTTTGCTGTAATTTCCATAGTAAAACAATACAGCAGTTTTATACATCAACATACAGTCCCCTCTAAAAGCCAGTGAGTGAGTTTCAACTTTGATTCCCCGGTATTTACATCTATGTGGGTTAAAAAAGATAAAAAGATAAGATCGGAACAGCATGTTTTCAGTCTGATAATGTCAGAAATACTTTTTATTTGGTTGCCTGTCTTTTGCTCAGAATAACTGCCTCAACCCACTGACTCTGCAGAGTTTGTATCAATGGTCTTCTCTTTAGGAAATGAAATACATGTCCAAAACCTTCCATTTCCCTCTTGATGAAGTCTGTTGTTGAGTTGGCAGTGTGTTTCGGATCATTAGTTTGCATTTCTCCATAAACTAGCAATCTATGTTTCATTCTGTAGCATTCATTCTGCTGTTACATCATCAATAAGTGGTTAAGCCTGTTTCAAAAGCAACCATGCAAGCCCAAGCCATGACCCAGCCTCCACCATGCTTCAGATGACCTGGTATGTTTTGGATTATGAGCAGATCCCTCCTTTCTTCAGACCTTTGCCTTTTCTTGGGTAGAGGTTCATCTTTGTCTCGTAAGTCAAAAAAATTTTCTCCTAGAACTATTGTGGTTCATCTCTGGACATTTTATTTTATTTCATTTTTGTTTTTTGTTTGTTTTACAAATTCCAGTATGGCTTTCTGAGATTTCCTGTTGAGTGATTTGAATTGTCCAATACCGAATAACCTCTATCTTGTTCTTACTCCCCTTGGAACAGTGGACTGTGATATTTCCGCTCTTACCCTTTGGAGGTTCTTCATGATATTACAGACTCTTGTTTTGGGGGTTTTCTTTATTGCTCTCATTCGTCTGTCATCAGTTGCTGTTATCTTTGGACAGATGGTTCGATGCCTGCTGGCGTTTCCTTCTTTTTCAGGACATTCCAGATTGTGTGTGCTGGCAATGATTGATATTTGTGAATCCCTCTGGGGGATTTTCCACCTTTCTCAGGTTCAGTATGGCATGCTGTTTTCCCATGGACAGCTCTCTGGTCTTTATGTTGGCCTACCCTTAACTAAAATTGCAGTGTTTATAAGTGAAAGCCAAAGCTTAAACTAACTGTAGATATCCAGGGCTACTTCATGATTAAACAATCAATCTTATATGACACACCTGGATAAAAGAAACATGTTGCATTGCATGTTCCAATAATTATGTTCCACCACTGAAGCAGCAGATACAACAGGAAATAAAGTCTATTTAAAAGTCATTGCATGAAGAATTTTCTTTCTCCAGCTTGCCTGTGATGGATGCGTTTCATCATTGTCTGTCTTCATGATTCAGTCAGGTGTTCATTTTGTTTTCCCATGTTCACTGTGGTTCTTCCAGCATTGGATTCTCGGGGTGTTTTCTGTCGCCCCTCCTTCCTATGTGATGCATGATTTCATTGTTCTGTTTCCGCCCTGCAGCTTTTTTCTTTGCATCTTCTGGTTGGGCATGCCGGATTTCTTGTTTACACAAATAACCCTGTTTAGTGTAAAATTAATACAGTGTCACAACCAATGAGCACATTTGGAGCCATCTGAACAGCTGCACTCAGTCACTGCTCCACATGAATAAAGGAGATGCAAATGGTCTCATCAGTTGTGACGGAGCCATAAAACTCTGAATAATTACATCCAGCACCTGCTGATGTTTGTGTGCTCAGGAATCCAAACTGTTCTGCATTCTATGCTCCTGGTATCCAGCAGCTGCATGCTCTGCATACATGTTGGGTAATGTGCATCGCTCCATCCTGCAGGCTAATGAGATTCCTGAACGGGAAAAACAGCAAAGATTCAAAGTGACACAGAGGAAAGAACTTTAGAGGAAATGTGATTCGCTGTCGGATGACTTTGGCTGCACTTGAACTGTCGTGGGACGCAGACAGTGTTTTTAAAGCATGACCCGAATCTGTTTTTTTCTTCCTGCTCGTGATCTTTACAGAAATGTGCGGCTGACTAGGCCTTCACAGGAACGTTGATGTATGATCATGAGCAGATGTTTATTTTTTAACTAGGCTCATCCAGGCATTTTGATTCCATCAGTCATCCATCAATCCAGATGTTGGCTCTTGAAAATCCAGATGTTATTTTTTCTGAGAGGTTACTAATGAACCAACATGTCCAGACAACAGTTAAGGCCACTTCTTTGGCCCATTGTTTAGTTCCTCTGTAGTGCAGCTGACAAATTTGGCTTGCAGATAAAACCTCTCTGGATGGAATCCAGGTGGAGGTACAATGGGAGGGTTGCAACAGCGAGGGCATATGGTCTGAAAAATCAGTGTCAAATTACCATGAGGATTCCACCATGGTGACCCCTTGGGGAACTTTATTAGGTGAATGTAGCAGCATCTATCTTGGGGTGCATTCAGGTTTGCTTAGGAAGGTTCCTAACTAAGTAAAATGACCTGGAAGCAGCTGCCTGCTGGCCACAAGGGCTAATTCTCTAAATACTTAAGAAAGGAGCTTCACTGCTTCCTTTGTTGCCTCCTTTAGCAGAGGAGATTTTCTGCTCATCCATTATGAAAGGAGAGGAGATGCTGCCGTCCCATAAATCATGGTGACACATTTATGAAAACGATCAACAAAACTGGCAAAGTGGGGTATATGTGTAAATGTTAATTGTTCTCCTTCCAATGCCATAAGCTGCTGATATATTTATAATTTTTAAATAGTAACGGCCCATCAATCCAACATTTATAGAAAACTTATGAATTTCAGTTATATACGTTTACATTTTAGAAAATGTATAACCAGTGTTTAAAAGAAGAGTGCAACTTCTTTTTAATTAGTTTAACATAGATGATGGTGTAGTGGTTTACACATTACAAGTGAAAGGTCCCTGGTTTGATTCCACATGGGGATACAAGCCCCTCTCATCATGGAAGGCTGCATCAGGAAGGACATCCCATGGAAAACCTCTGCAAAACTACCAATTCAGATTAATCCGCTGTGGCAACCCCTTGGAGAATGCAAGGGAGCAGGTGAAGTTATATTTAACATGGATGATATTTTTAGTCAAATGTTTCCTCTTGCAGACACAAGACACAGACAAAATGTTCTCGTGGTGGTCCAGGACCAGCGGTTGTTAGGCAGAACCCCACGTCTGCCTCCATGAGAACTCTGGTTAGCATCTGTCAGCCCTCAGATGAACTTGTTTTGGGTGGAGATATGGGGGATACTGAGTCATTGGGCTGGTGGAGAGGCCCAGACAAGGCTTAGAGCACCTCAGGAGACCTGCACACAGACCACAGGGTTGTGACAACAGAGGGACCCCTGTCGTGGATCTAGACTGGCAACCTGTCCAGGATGCACCCCACCTCTCGCCTCTGGGACAGGAAGGATGTGGCTGCTCAATCAGCTGTGAAGCGAAGCGCATAGTCAGTTTGTCCCCATCTTAGATAAAGCTAATATAAACCAGAGGTTTATTTGCATTGTTCAGTGTGCACTATAAACTAAATTATTTTCCAAACACGTTTTCAGGTTTGCATTTTATCAGTGTATAAATAGCTCAATGATGTACTTTGGCCCTGGAAAGACAAATGCATTAACAGTATGGAACACCTTGGAAGGAATAAACACAGGGTCACATGGGTGAATGTATATATATATATATATCAGAGAGTCCATAATATGTCAGCTTTATCAGTTTTCAAAACCCCACTTGTAATCAGTGAGGTAATTTGCATGTGCCTATCAAACCGACCTGATGTGAGTCCGGCATTGTGTTTATTTGGATGAATCTAGGTTACTAATGTGGGATGATCATGGTAGCATTGATTACCATTTATTACTGAATGACAGTCGTCATTAATGTAGTTTACACAGCCTCCCTCAGTCGCATGGATTATCTGGTGGTCACCGCTGCTTTCCTCGACTCCTGGAACAGTCACGTTGGTGGTCGTTTCACGGTAATCACTGTGAACATCAAGGTACTGGAATGAGGTGTACAGTACTGGGATTTATTCCTTCTCACAGTGGTAACCATTCTTTATCTGCACACACCGTTTGGCCCTTGCAAATTTGTCACAAAGGTATCGTCATCTTTTGTGACAGATGTTCTCCTCCAAACGCAACATTCGGGATATCTTTCCATGAATTATCTAGCAATTGTGTGTCTTTATGTGCCTTCCAAAATGTGTTATAGAGATTTTTGTACTTCCTCACTGGCTCGGCGAGCTCCTGCTCAAAACTATCCACTGGTGTTCAACGTCCGCATCAGCGGAAAAGCGAGAATTATTTTCATCAAACCACACCCACTTCAAATTTCTGACCCACCACACAATAGTTGTTGGACACCACATGAGAGAAAAGTTCTGCCCAGATGATGTGTCGAGAACAAGCTGCAGGAACTCACAAACCACCGCTGAAAAGAATGACGTCATTCTTGTCTCGCAGCAGCTGTGGGAGTGAAAACAATTTTCAGTTGTTGCGGAGTATGTATGGGCCTTTTATTCATCCTCCTCTCCAAACTCATGCTGATAAAGAGGGTTACATGATGCATTATTGTATGTTCTGACAGCTGGAGGATGAAGAAACTGTGGAAATGCTCTGTGGGTGTCTCAGTCTCTCACTGAAGGTGCTGCTTAAGGCCCCCACAGTGTCAGGCAGAGGGTGAGAGACGGTCATGATGGATGTCAGCTTGGCCGAGATTGTCTTCTCATACACCTCCAGAGTTCAGAGGACAGTCCAGGACAGTTTGTCCAGTTTTCTCATCTCTCTTCTGAAACCTACAGTGAAACCTGTCCTGCACCTCTCGAACTACACGTTGGCTCGACACACAGGTATGAACACTGGTGACAGCATCAGCCACTTGCATAGGCTACATCGTAGGGTCTACAAAGACTCACCACGGAGATATAAATTGTTTAACTCCTACTCAGTTGACTTTCTGTTCTATAGTGGGTGTTTTAGTTTGCCAAGAAGGAATTAATGAAAGTTCTGGGCCTGTAAATCATGAATTATTTCACATTTACAGCCTCTCTTTTCACACGGTGTCATTAAAACTCCTCCCGCATCACTTCTGAGAAAGTTTAAATTGAGTTTTTCTCCTTTAAGGGTTTATGGTCCCTTCAGATTGGCTTGCATATTATTCTGGCAGCTATTTGTGTTTCTCTTTGCTGAAAAAATAAATGAAAGGGGGAGAAAAATCATCAGCAGCAAACAGAACAAATCAGCTCTGACTCAAATCACACACCCTCGAAACAAAACCAATCGTCTCCGTTCCAATTAGAAGAAGAAATGATTTGCTGCATGACCCCAGAGGAAGACAACATGATTACGTTCATCATTTTAATTATGCATCATTTAGCCTCAGCAACAAGCTGTGTTACTGAGTGCTCAGGGAACTAGCATTTGGTTATTATTATATCTAAAACAGATATCACTCTTTATTCTTGTAAACTGGCAGAATAAAGGTCAATGCACATCGTCAGAGAACAAGTCAGAGGAAAAATAAAATGCACTAACACATTAATGAGGCTCCTACAGTTCGTAAATGGAAGTGATTCATTCAAGTTTCTCTCAAAATCTGAGCCCACACCATTATTCAGCAGCTTGTAGAAACACTTTTACTGGCAATAACTTGAAGTAATGGTTTCCTGTGACTTTCAGTCTTGCACATCATTGCCCCATGACCGCTGCGATAGGCTCCAGTGTTCCCCGTGACCCTGAACGCATAAGAGGGAGGGGGGATGGATGTTTGAATAGACATCACTGAAGAGAATTCTTGGCCTACTCAGGGCCATTGTAACACCTTGATTCTTTTCTTTTTCAGCCATTCAGTTGGAGCGTTTTCTGCTGTGCTTGGGATCATTGTCCTGTTGCATGACCCAGTTAGGACTAAGCTTTAGCTGTGGGACAGATGTCCTTAAATTTGACTTAGAATACTTTAATATACAGAGGAGTTCATGGTGGACTCAGTGACTACAGGGTGTCTAGGCCTTGTGGCTGCAAACAGGCCCAAAATCACCTCATACAAACACCTCATATCAGTTGTCTGGAGAAATCCAAACAGCACATCAGCACAAACACTTCATACCATGCAAACTATGATTGGAGCACACCCTTTGCTCTCTCTTTTTGATAAAGGGAACCATCAATCCTGGTCTGCCACTCCACAGGTGCTGTGCAGACCTATGAGATATTAAAGAGACATGTGGCCCAAGATGGCTCCACAATGTCCCAGAGGGTTTAGCCTCTCAGGACGAATCTCATCCAAACTAGATGTATTTCCATTGCTTCAAAATGCAAAGGCACTGGTTGGTCAGAAAAACTGTGGATGGATCCCTGCAGAAGAAGAAGATGCAGCAAGATGGTGTCACTTTTACAGATACTCTTTAATTATCTCCTCCAGCTCATTTACACTGAACCAACTTTCTACTCACCCTGACAGTCTGTCCACAGTGAAAGGTTTAATTGCTCCTTGTACAGGTGGATGGAGCAGTGTAAAATATTCCATTCATAGTGTGAGGTATCTTCTCTCTCCTGTCAGGTATTAGAGGGAGGCTGTAACAGTACTGTCACACTCATCTGAATAAATGATTTATGGCATTGGGGTGAAAAGCTGCGGAAGCATCATTCAGCACAGAGTGACGTAATGTGGCAGGGATGAATTTTCAACACGGAGGGCAGCAAGGGAAGGGGGAGAGATGGGTGGAGACTGAAGGTGTGCTGAGATACGATTCATAGCAGGAGTTCCACTGAGATAATAAGCTTCAAAACCCCAAAACCTGAATTTTAGTCCAGGAGCATCCATGTGGAGAGGCACTGTTTAGTGTAAACTCTGGTTTAAGCTGTTCAGGTGGCATTTAAAGGACACAATTCCTCCAAAACCCAATAATAACACAAAGTGAGCCCAGAAAAACAGAGCAAACTCAATCAGGGGAGCTGCTGAAGACGTTTCCTCAAACAGAACTGATAGAGACCATTAAACACTTCTGAAGGTTTCCTGAGGCTGATGCTCCACTTGCTTTAACTTTCCTCAGTTAATCTGGGATTAATTCAAGTTTATTGCATATTTAAGTTAATGACTTACTTATGAGATTGCAATATTTATTAAAATATATTTTAGTTTTTTGCCAACAAAGGAGACAAAAAGGAACAGAGAAGCAGAAAGAACTTCACCAATATGCAATATGGACAAAAGTATTGGACATGCATTCCACCCGCAGGGGATTTTATGACCTCCCATTCTAAATCCAGAGGCATCAATAAGTAACTAGCCCCCTTTGCAACTAGAACAGCTTTCACTCTTCTCGGAAGGATTTCTCTGAGTTTCTGGTGTGTGTCTCTGGAAATTTTTGCCATTTCAAAATCAGAATACTTTATTAATCCCAGAGGGGAATTGCTTAATGTCTTAAGATTGCACAATAAAATGTATCACATTTCTGAAGTCAGACACTGATGTTGGATGAGAGGGCCTGGCTCACAATCTCTGTTCTAGTTCATCCCAAAGGTGTTGGATGGGGTTGAGGTCAGGGCTCTGTGCAGACCAGTCAAGTTCTTCCACACCAAACTGCAGCTTCAACCTTTATGGAGCTTGTTTTGTGCACTGAGACACAGTCATGCTGGAACAGAAAAGGGGCTTTTACACCTACAAGGCTCATCGGGCCGGAGCTTATCCCAGGTTTCTGTAGCATGAAGCGACTTAGGATCACAGATTACCTTCTCAGTATTTTACTGGTACCCATTTTTACTGCTTGGTGGACAGAGGCACACTTGCGGTTGGGACCTTGCCTGAGGGTCTTTGCACGGTGGGGGTCTGACCAGGATTCAAACTCACAACCTCTTGATCATGAGCCTGGCACCTTAACCATTACTTCACCGCCCCCGCATTTGCTGCTCCTGCATGTCATTAAATGTTGTCTTCTCTCCCCCACAGTCTGTCTCTCTTTGTTCTATTTTCTCTCTTTTCTGTCCCTTCACCCCCAACCAGTCGAGGCAGATGGCTGCCCCTCCCTGAGTCTGGTTCTGCCAGAGGTCTCTTAATAGGGAGTTCTTCCTTCCCACAGTTGCCAAGTGTTTGCTCATAGGGGATCATCTGATTGTTGGGGTTTTCTCTCTGATACTGTAGGGTCTTTACCTTAAACCATGAAGCGCCTTGAGGTGACTTTTGTTGTGAGTTAGCACTATATAAATGAAAATTGCATTGAACTGAATTGAATTTTGCCAGAAAACACCTAAAAGAGCCTGCTCAGTTCTAGAAAAAAAGCTAAAAAGAGATAAAACAGATAAAACTAAGATGTACCAGAATGATGGGAAGGAAAAGGTACAGAGAAGAAAAGGAACAGCTTATGATCTGAAACATACCACATTATCTGTCAGACATGGTGGAGGCAGTGTTATGTCATGGACATGTATGGCTGCCAGTGGAACCAGGTCACTCGTGTTTATTGATGCAACTGCTGATAGAAGCAGCAGGATGAATTGTGAAGTGTACAAGGCTATATAATCTGCTCAGATTCAGCCTAAATGCTGCAAAACTAACTGGACAGAGCTTCACACTGCAAATAGATAATGAGTCAAACCAAACTGCAAAAGCAACCCAAAGTAAATAAATTAAAAAAAATAAATTTTAAAAATTAAAAGTGTAATTATCCCAAAACTAATGGGCATAGTTGTAATAGCCATCAAACTCCATCCACACTGTGTGTAACAGGTTTCCTATATAATCCTGATGAATTCAGACTTAAGCCACAGAAGACTGTTTTCACTCCAAAAGCCATGCTTTACCTGTAAACTGGCTCTGACATGTAAAACTAATGGCGGCCTCCTTTATAAAATACCACAGTTCACCAGTCAGGGTTGGGATTGTGAATCAACTTACGATTTAATCCCCAAAGATATTCATGCACCGATCAGAATCTAAAACAACAGTTTTCTTAGCTCCTTAAAACATTTTCCTTTCTTACAGCAGTCATGTGTAAATTATGCAGCTGTCTAAATATGCATGGAAGCGTGTGTGTGTGTGCCCCCAAATGTCTAAATGTTTATATGCGTTCTGATCAGTGCTGCATCTGCGAGCTGCTTCAGTTGTTGCGTAGGCAGAAGGATCTCAGCCTCTCTGCACGCTCTGTCACAAAATGCTCCACCTAAACGCCTCTACTACTTATCTTCCTCTGTGGATTACAAAGCGTTGCAAATGAATGCCGAGCGGCGTAACTGACAACAGTCACATTATTGCAGCACGCCCGGCGATAAGGCCCTGTGTGCATGGCAGGGCACTCTGTGTGGCCTTTCTGAAGCTATCTAAAAGTGGAGCGCACACACAGAGAAATGAGACTCAGAAATTTGCTGCGATGCTCCACTCAGAACTGACTCACCGAGAGCCGGAGACAAAGAACAAAAATGTCAGCAGCCCTCCTCATCTTTCTGCCTGACGAACAAAGTAAACAGGTTTCTCTGCCAGAAGCCCTCCTCTACACATGATATAATTAACTCAAATTTCTTCCACTTAATTTCCCACCGTCACCATATCAATTTCTCCCAAAGCACACAAGCCTCCCTCCGCCCTTCGCAGCCCGGCCACGACTCCGCCTCTGGCCATGAGACCAGAGAATGCCCTCACTAAAGGTTATTACAGCGGAAGACAAACTTACACTGTGATCTTTAGCAGCAGGAGGCATATTCACACAGGATTTTACACAAGGTTGGATCCCACACATGGGCGTGTGCTTAAGTGATGAGTAGCAGTTTCGCACAGCCGAGGGCGCATTACTCTCTGTGGATGGAGTTTTATAGGCTGCTGAGGTTTTTTTTTTTTAAAAATCAGAGGACTCTTCTTTTTGTCCTGACTACTTTCAAGTAATAAAACTGGGCTTTATCAGATGGTTTCTACTGCAGCCAGCCCAATAAAAGCAAACCAAAGTGGGTGATGTATGTGACCTCTGGCTTTTAAAAAGGCTCCTCAACAGCTCTTACACTCACAAAATGAAGCACCTTATTGCACCTTTAGGGGTATAATGATTTGTTGCTGTTCTACTGGTACTTATTTCTACCCATGTTTGTAGCTTGTGTATTTCAGTCATGAACATGTGGTGGTAATTTTATGACCTAATGTAATGATACAAAAAGTACCCTGATAAAAGACGGTACAAAGCTAGCTACAGGTGTAGGCATTAATTGAAATTTTAATATGTATTATGATTTATTATTTATTGGAAATAGCACTTTCATAGCCTTACCGACCACTCAAAGCTTTATCTATCCCACACCTAACTTTGAAACCCCAAATCTGAATGTCTTCGGACTGTTAGAGGAAATCAGAGCACCCAAGTAAACCCACCAGGCAAAGGAAGAACAGGGACTCTAATTTAAACACAACTTTCTTTCAGTAAGAAATATGCAAATATCCATCCATCCATCCATCCAACCAGCCATCCATTTTCCTAAAAACTTATGTAATTTAAGGCCATGGTAGGGGCTGAAACTGTCGTTGGGTAATAGGCGGGCCACACCCTCGACAGATCACTAGCTCATCACAGAATAATGAGCCAATAACATTTTAAAATGAAAGAATATACCTTTATCAAATTAATTTTTTCCATTGGGGAGAATCCAATGGAAAATATTACACTTACACTTACACTTATATTACACTTACATTGCAAATAAAGACAAGATTGGGCAAATATGTAGGTTTTACTGCTTAGAAACCCTTCATTAGGTATACCTGTTCAACTGTTTGTTACCACAAATATCTAATCAGTCAATTACATGGCAGCAGCTCAGTGCATTTAGGTATGTAGACATGGTCAAGATGACCTGCTGAGGTTCAAACTGAGCATCAGTGTGGGGAAGAGAGGTGATGTAAGTGACTTTAAATGTTGGTTGTTGGTGCCAGATAGACACTGCTGATCTACTGGGATTTTCCTGCACAACCTTCTCTAGGGTATATAGAGAATGGTGTGAAAAAGAGAAAATATTGAGTGAAAATATCTTGTTGATGCCAGAGGTCTGAGGACAATTGCCAGACTGATTCGACCTGCTGGGAAGGCAGCAGTAACTGAACAGTTACAACCAAGGTATGCAGAAGAGCATCTCTGAATGCACAACACGTAGAACCTGAAGCAGATGGGCTACAGTAGCAGAAGACCACAATGGATGCCACTCTTGTCAGTTAAGAACAGGAAACTGAGACAACAGTTCACACAGGCTCAAAATTGGACAACAGAAGATTGGAAAAATGTTGCCTGATCTGAGGAGTCTCAATTTGTGCTGTGACATCTGGATGAATTTGAAGTAAATAACATGAAAGCATCCACCCTTCCTTGCATCGATACTTCAGGCTGCTCCTGGTGGTGTAATGGTGTGGGAGATATTTTGGCACATTATGGGTCCCTTAGTACCAACTGAGTTTCATTTAAATGCAACAGTTGACCTGAGTACTGTTGCTGACTGTGTCCATCCCTTTATGGCCACAGTGTACCCATCTTCTCATGGCTGTTTCCAGCACAGAAACATGCCATGTCACAAAGATCAAATCATCTCAAACTGGTTCCTTGATCATGACACCAGATCTCAATTCAATAGAACATCTTTGGGATTTGGAGAACAGGAGAGTAACATCATAGATGTCCAGCCAGTGAATCTGCAGGAACTGTGCGATGCTATCATGTCAATATAGACCAAAATCTCTGAGGAATGTTTCCAGCACCATGCTGAATCTGTGCCATGAAGCATTAAGGCAGTTCTAAAGACAAATGTCCAACCCTGTACAAGAAAAGTGTATCTAATGAAATGGCTGGTGAGTGTATATGTGTATTTCTTTGGATCTAAAGAAGGTGTATGTAGTAACTAAAGTCACATCTAGTAGCATAAGCAGAAACTGTGAAAATGCACATTTTCTTAAGCTGGGTTTCTTCTCCATATAGAGTAGATCACTGTCTCTCTGCCTCTGTTTTACAGGTTTCTGTGTATATTTTGTACTTTCAAAGTATTTTGAAGGCTTCTGTGAAGCCTTTTGAAATATTAGTGTGTTAGCAATCTATAAAACAAACCGGCTTGACTTAAGCTCCAACAATTAGCCCTCTGTGTACCTGCAGGGACAGAAATGGTCCTTTAACTGAACCTCTTTTTTGAGAGTGCAGCTGTAAATTGAACTGCTGTAAGTAATCTTTTCTTCTTTTTTTTTTTTTTTGTTCACAGAGTTACCTTATGTGGCCGCTGCTGTTGCCGTGGAGCGAGGCAAATAACAGCCAGC
>VUQH01059159.1:0-13511 GCA_015106775.1 Etroplus canarensis | reverse complement strand
ACCAGAGAAAAAGGTAGTAAAGCCTAACATGAAGAAATTCCACAGTGTCAGGGCTGCAGACAAGAACAAAGGAGAATAGGATCAAGGTTCTATACTCTTCTTTAGTTCCACAGATCCAAAGCATCCGTTATGGATATGATGAGTATGCTGATTACTCAAAGGTTGCTCATGTAGCATTTTGTGCAGCAATTAAAGAGCCGGCAACTATGGAGGAAGCTCTGGCCGGTCAGTGCTCAACTTACTGGAAAGCAGCTGCAGACTCTGGATTTGGATCATTTTTGGAGAACAACACATGGGAACTGGTTGAGCTACCACCCCATCACAATGACAAAGAATCCAGTAGGACACAAAAGAACCAAGCACATCGACATCAGGTACCACTTCATCCGTGAACTGGTCCAGAAGGGTGTGATAGAAATAAAGTACTGTCATACCAAAGAGATGTTAGCTGATCTGCTGACTAAACCACTGAATGAGTCAGTTTGAATACCTGAGAAACAAACTAAACATGTGGTGCATGTTGTTACAGGATGTTGTGCTTTGTAGCCGTAGAATAAGTGGGAGTGTTATAAAAGCAGTATTCAACAGTTACATGTATGCAAAATTGTTGTACCTTGATGTCACCTTCAAAGGATGAAGGTAACTTGAAGTGCAACATTTCTGGGCATGTCTTGAGGAGGGGAGTGGTTTGTTGGGAAACCTTTAAGTTTAAGTTTAGGTTTCCATGATGTCAGCCTGTGGTATGTCTCTGTGTCTGTGTGCTGTGTGTGTATAGTGAAGACATGCCTCCTGTTGGAGTTATAATAAAGGAGTTAACGCTGCAATGGAGTTTTCATTTTTGAAGTCTATTTACTATTTAACTCTGCACAAGAAATTTACAATATCCTGTACTTCCACATTCCTACACTAAGTATCTTTGTCTTCTTTCCTCTCTCCAGAGGACACACAAAATACCTTCTTGG
The DNA here is from genome assembly GCA_015106775.1 of Etroplus canarensis. Taxonomy (NCBI): domain Eukaryota; kingdom Metazoa; phylum Chordata; class Actinopteri; order Cichliformes; family Cichlidae; genus Etroplus; species Etroplus canarensis. Next base: position 12,549 of record VUQH01059159.1, on the reverse strand, counting down.
CTACTTTCCTCACCACCTCAACTGCACTTTCCCAGTCATGTGGTGACTCTTCACTACCACCCAAAGTATGTCTCAACTTCTCCTTGAACTCTGCACAATATTATCTCTTCTTCAACTTCCACCATTTAATCCTTGGTTCTACCTTTACTCGAGTCCTTTTCTTGCTTTCCAAAGTTATCCATGCTTTTTGTGTTTATTGTGGTATGAATGATTTTGGGGGGTGGGGGGGGGCTGCCTTTTCCTGCCCTTTGGCAGGGTGAGGGAAACTGGAGGCAGTCCTCTGCCTCCTGGTCTTATGTATCCCAATCCTGCCCCCCACCAGCAATCTTAAATACCACATTACTCTCACACTTAGGGTCTCAGGGGGGTTTTGGGCACCACTTGGCTACTGACATTGGTACCATCCATGTGGCTCCAGTCGTTGTGCTGTGAGGTTGCCTGGCCCTCCTTTTTAATTACAATATAGTCATCTTGGCCTAAAACATATCACTCCACATGGGACCTTAGGATCAGGCAAATAATCCAGAGTCAGGTGGGTGGAGCTGCACAGATGACAGAGATTGTATGTTGCTTCATCATATGTCTGTTTTTTTTAAATTGCTGTTTGCTTGTTAACTATATTTTGTTACAGATGCAGCGGTTGGTGTTCTGATGTGCTCGCTTCTTCTCTTTCCCCTACCTGTCAGCTCTGGCATTAATCTATGTAATTAGGGCAATAAAAAACAATAAAATAAACAAATGTACCAAGAGGAGCCTATAGAGAGTTCATTGAGCTCCTCTTGGGAAATCAAATGTGTTTAGCACAACAGGGCATTCAAATTATGATTCTGCTTGCTAAAGCTGCTAGACAGGGCAGGTTAAAAAAAAAAAAGGATTTACAACAAGGTGCGAACCACTGGTTACACTTAATAACGGGTTGGATTAGAATTTGCTAGAAAACATCTAAAAGAGCCTGACCAGTTCTGAAAATGAAAATTCTTTAGACAAATGAAACAAAGATGAACTTGTATTAGTATGATGGGAAGAGAATAGTACGGAGAAGAAAAGGGATAGCCTACGTCCAAAGACTGCAAGCCACTTTGCAACCCACCTGTACTTCAGCTCCTCCTTTTTATGCTATGCCTGACCTAATCAGCAGGCTGTTGTCTCTGAAGCTTTCTTTGTTCTGTGCTGGTCTTTACTACTATCTTTGCCTCATGTTTTTCACACATGAAGTTCCAGAACAGAGCCATACCGCCAAAACTATACTGCAGATGGACTGGCAAAAAACAAACAATAGGTTTAAATGAATTCAACATTCTGAATTACGTGGTAGAGGTAGCCAAATTTATACTCTTCAATAATATTGTTTAAAGTATTTACTGCGCTGGAAGGAGATGATTTCTTATATTCATTGAACACTGCAATTCTTCTGCTGAGCCCAAAGGCTGACTCTGAATGCCTAACTGTTTGGCATTGATTGAGTAGATTATTTGATGTACCTATTTGACAGGTACTCAGTGCGATGCATCATCAAAGAAGAGGGAGGCTTAAAAAAAAAATTCACAGCAACTTTAATCCAATACAGTGTGTGATAGGCTTGTCTTATCCTGAAGCCCTTATCAGCCTGAGTCATGTGTAAGATCAATAAAAGAAACAAGCTGCAAATCTACAGTCGATCTCTGCCTGACTCAGTCGTGATGCTCTTTCTTCTCTAATGAAGCTGAGTTCCTTAAAGAAAAATGTTTGAGAGAAATGACAGCAATTACCATCAAAACTTGGTGGGGATTATCTCCACAGCTACAGTGTGTGATATCCTGCTGTCCTCACGAGGGCCAGCGTGATAATGTTAAAAAAAAGGGCCATCTGCATTATGGCAAATTAGTGCAAAGTGCATAAGCATATTAATCAGCAGAAGTGTAGAGAAAGACACTAAATGGTAACTCATGAGCGAAACATGCTTCATTCTTTAAGGAGAATATGTATATTTTTAGCACATGTGCATGAAAGAGTAAAAAAAAAAATCCTGAGGTTTTAGTATTTGGGAGACAAAAAAAATGCTCGATTTGAAGAGCTTCCCTGATGGTCTTTGGAGAAAGTAGTTTTCAGGTGTGGATTGGCCCACACAGAGCGAAAGCATGTGATTGATTTCTCTGGTTTATCCCCGGGAGATGAGAAAGTTTGCATGTCTCGCTCCCTAAACCTATAAATCACATCGATCAGCCAGGATAACAAGGCCATGCCTACACATCCCCGGAGAGTGAGGTGAGAAAACAATTAGAGCAGCGTGGCAGACACACAAGACAGCGATGAAACAAAAGTAAGACCTAGATAGATAGATAATAGATATATAGATAGATGAAGAGTAAAGGAAAAAAGGCACAATGAGGATGAGGCTGGTGCAAGCTGTCAAAGTTGCAGAAACCGAAACTGTCAGGGAAAGGAGTCATTAAATATAGGGCAGAGCGTGTTATTTTCTCACATATATCTTTCTGACTCTGTTGCTGACATTTTTTGGTAACCCTGACCTGTGGAGTCTGACTTGTCTTAAAATACTGTAGTCTAGATAGAAAAAGGCAAGCAGATACCTTCTGTAAAATAAACTATCATCTTCAACTTGATACAGTATATTTTGTGTAATGAAATATTTTAGTTTTAGTCTTTAATAAGATCTAAAGAGCTCTGGTTTTCTGATCTCAAAGGATGTCTTAGCTGAAGCATAGGGGTTTTATTAATTTTTCTTTTCGACAGAATCTCATGAAAAGACAAAAATCAATAACTGATGTACATTTTTTAGCAAGTAAAAGGACTTAATTTGTGTAGCACTTTTACGGTCTTATCAACTGCTCAAAGCACTTTACACTACATATGCAGGTGTCATTAGGCCTGGAAAATGGAAAATACAAGCATTAGTTCCCTGTAGCATAGTGGTTTGCGCATTCCCCTTATAAGCAAAAGGTCCCTGTTGTTTCCAGTTGGGGACACAAGCCCCTCTCACCTTAGAGGGTTGCATCAGGAAGGGCATCCAACCTAAAACCTCTGCCAAACTACCAATGCAGATTAATCCGATGTGGCAACCCAGTTGTAGAGAATACAACGGAGCAGCTGAAGAAAGGTACATTAGATGACCTCATAACATTCATTAAAGCCTCTAAAACAATAAATTGGTGAATATGGACAAAGGTAAAGGGCCACTGAATTCAGATGTTTTATTCATTCTCATTACCACAAGTACATATAATCAAGTACCCAGAATGCAGTCCGTTTTAACAAACATTTGTGGAAAAATGGGTCGTTCCACAGAGCTCATTGAATTCCAGCTATTAGTCATTAGCAGTGTCTTATTAGCATTGTAATAGGATGCCGCTGTTGCAACATGTCAGTTGGTGAAATTTCTTCCCCCCTAGATATTCCATGATCAGCTGTAAGTTAGGAAGCACAGCAACTCAGCCAAAAAGTGGCAGGCCACGTAAAGTTACCGATTACTAAAGTGCATGATGTAAAAGTTACCAACATTCTGCTGACTCAGTAACTGCACAATTTCAGACCCCCTCTTACATTAACACCAGCATGAAACCTGTGCTCCAGCAGCTTCATGTCTGAGCAGCTGCATGCAAGCCTTACTTTACCAAGCGTAATGCCATGCATCAGATGGAATGGTAGAAAGCACATCACCATTGGACTCTGGAGCAGTGGAAACATGTTGACAGTTTTCCATCTGGCAGGTTGATGGACAAGTATGGGTTTAACGAATGCCAGGAGAGGGTTACCCAGCTGACGGCACTGTGCCAACCTTTAAAATTTGTTGTAGAAGGGATAATGCTATGGGTTTTTTTTTCTGGGGTTAGCTTGGGCCCCTTTTGTTCCAGTAAAGGGAAATGTTTATACTTCAGCCGAGCAAGACATTCAGGACAGTTCTATGCTTCCAATTTTGTGAGAACAGTTTGAGGAAAGACCTCGTCTGTTGACTGTACCCCAGTGAACAAAGCAAGGTCCATACAGGCATGGCTGGATGATTCTGGTGTGGATGAACTTGATTGACTCACACAGAACCCTGAACTCAACCCCAATCCAACACCTTTGGGATGAATTGGAATAGAGATTGTGAGCCATGCCCTCTTGCCCAACCAGTGTCTGAACTCACAAATGCTCTCCTGGATGAATGGGCAAAAAAATCCCACAGACACACTCCAACATCTTCTAGAAAGCCAGAAGAGTGGAAGCTGCAAAGGGGGGACCAACTCCATACTAATTCATATGGATTCAGAATGGGATGTCATAAAAGATCCTGTAGGTGTAATGTGTGGGTGGCCCAATACTTGGCAGTTTTTAAACCGGATGCCTGTCCTGACACAGTCTTCCACGGTGAGATGGGCTTGTATCCCCACCTGTAATCAACCAAGCATCTTTCACTCGTAACCCAATACACGGTGGTGACAAATAAGCCCCTTTTTTTTTTTTGCAAACAGAGGAGTCGCCCATGCTGGCGGTTAATAAGAAGGTTTCAAGCACTTCTGCACTGGCTTCAATTTTCAGACCCAAATCTGCAGTCTATCCATTTTAAACAGCCACTTGCCACTTTTTGTGTGCAGCCTGAGAGGTGGGTATCAAACCCACTGAGTAGTGGACAACCTGCTCAACCCAAGTGTATGGCATAGATTTCTTTTATCATCCAAAATCAAATAAGATCACACCTCAATAAAATCACAATGTTGTCATATCATAATCATGCGGATTAGTTAAAAATGACCAGCAACAAAAAGGAGTAGTTTGCTCTGACCTACAGTGCCCTGAAAGAACGTTTTGAAATTACACCACTCTCTTGTGTTTTTGACAGTAAGAAAAATATAAGAAAACACAAACCATGTATGTCACAGATTTACTTTAAGCCCTCTTTTGTGCACCATATTACTGCTCTTCTTCTGTGACCCACCAGATGTTTCATTGTGGTCCTAGTTATCTGTTGCCACACCCACTGCACCTGCTCCAATTGCTAGTTTACCTGCACGCTGTTTTTGCCTTTGCTTTGTTTTCCTGATACCTAGTTGAATATCTGCGCCAACAATCTCTGCTTTGCCCTCTGGTATTTACTGCCTGTCTGTAAGTTTCTAGTTTTGGCATTCAACAATAAAAGGCCTTGAAACTGTTCTCGCCCGACTGGTTCTTTCAGTTTTTCTCCTAACAGGACCCATCTCTTTTTAAAGTCCAATAATGATTTAACCCTTGCCACCCTTGCAGGAAGGCTGCATCTCCGTTTGAAGCACAACCCACCATCATTTTGAGAAGGTTGCTGAGCGTGGTGCACTCACTGGGGAGACTCCATATTATTTAGTACTACAGATTGTTATTCAATTCCGTTCTCAGTTCTTGTTGAGATAATATTCGAAAATTCTATTCAGTGTCTGTTATTCATCAAGCTCAAGGCTGTTTATTTTGTTGTTGTGGTTGTAGAGCAGTTATTGACTAAATTTTTAATTTATTCAAGTGGAAATCTGAACCCCCCCCAAAAAAAAAAAAATAATAATAATAGGTTTGAGCTTTAACCCATAAGAACCCATGGTGACATGCATGTTACAAACACTTTGCATTTTTTACAGCTGTGTGGGATTCTTGTTCTGTTATATATTCCCCATAATTTTCCTGTGAGGAAAAATTGGTCTGGGTTCTTATGTGTTAAATATAACAGTGAAGTTAGTTATTGCCAGCCAATCCTCTCAGGATTTGTACACTGTATGTGCAAAAGTATTGAGCTGCCTACACATTACACCTACAGGAGCCTTCATAACATTCCATTGTAAATCCTTAGGCATTAATATAGAGTTGGTTTCTCTTTGCAGCTATAGCAGTGTTCACTCTTCTGGGAAGATTTCCTACAAGATGTTAGAGTGCGTCTGGGATTTTTTTGCCCATTCATCCAGAAGATCATTTGTGAGGTCAGACACTGATGTTGGACGAAAGGACCTGGCTTGCAATCTTTGTTCTAGTTCATCCCAAAGGTGTTGGATTGGGGTTGAGTTCAGGGCTCTGTGAGGGCCAGTCAGATTCTTCCACACCAGAATCATCCAGCCATACCTTTTATGAAGGTTGTTTTGTGTACAGTAATGCTGAAATAGAAAAGGTCCTTTCCCAAACTGTTCCAAAAATGTCTTGGTAAGCTGTAGCATTAACATTGCCCTTCTGTGGAACTAAGGTACCCCGACCAACCCCAGAAAAACAACTCCATAGCATTATCCTTCCCCCACCAAACTTTACAGTTGGCACAGTGCAGTCAGGCAGGTAATGTTCTCCCTGCACTTGCCAAGCCCAGACTCATCCATCAGACTGCCGGGCAGAAGAATGTTAACATGTTTCCACTGCTCCAGACTGCAATGGTGGCATGGTTTTCACTGCTCCTTCTGACGGTTGTCATTATGCTTGGTGATGAAGGCTTGCATGTGTCACAGATGTAGGCTTTTTTCTAATTATTATTTTGATATTTTGTGTTTGTGTTTTCATATAGTTCTGCCTGGGTTTAGAGTTTATATGCATGCTTTTATTTTGAAACTCCCACCTTCTCCTAACTGATAGTGAGTTCCACTTGACACACATTTTTTAGGAGGAACAGAGCACAAAAACAGACAGTTTGGAACCATCCAGACAGAGAACACATCAGGGCCTGGCTGGTCCCAGGCTGAGCCATGGAGACAACAGCAGCTGGGCAGTAGAGAGCCCAACACAGACGACTACATGTGAGACCACCAGCATGCCAATGAAAAGTCAAGCAGAGGTGGCAAGCAGAGGTGTGGTGAGAAGAGCCAAGGGGAAGGGCACAGCGTGCAGAGACGACAGGTAAGGAGACTTTAATTCACGGGTGGCAGACACAGACCTCCACCATCCCTCAATGAGTAGCGATCTTGGTTCTTATTCAACTTTCATATTGTCAGGGGAAGGCCCCAGTGACTGCCGCTGGTTTCTCTCCCTTCCAGGAGGTCTGCCAGAGACGCCCTGAGAGTGCTAGTCGAAGCTGGATGCATTGTTTCCTGCGTGACATGGATGCCGGCTGGACAGTTTTAATTTGGACGTGTTGGTTTTATATATACATTTTCTTCTTTTTTTGTGAATAAATTACAGTTTTAATTTCATATTTTGCCCCTTGTCATTGTCCTTCAAGCTGATTTCACACCCAGTCTAAGGAAAATTTCCTCTTTTTTTTAACAGTGTTCACTCTTTTTGGTTAAACTTATTTTTATTGCCTTTAGGGAATTCAATTTTCTTACAGGCAACTGCTCGGCCATGGAAACCCATGCCATGAAACTCCTGCTGCACAGTTTTTGTGCTGATGTTAAAGCCAGGAGGAGGTTTGGAACTCAGCAGAGCGCTGGCAACTTTGATGCACTATGTGCTTTAACACTTAGTAATTTCACTTTGTAACTTAATGTGGTCTGCCACTTTGTGGCTGAGCTGCTGTGGTTCCTAAATCCTTCCACTTCGCAGTAATACCACTTAGAGTTAATAGAGGAATATCTAGAAGGGAAGAAATTTCACAAACTGACTTGTTGCAAAGATGGCACAGTACCACACCGGAATTCAGTGAGCTCTTTAGAATGACCCGTTCTTTCAAAAAGGCAGACTGCAAGAATAGCTGCTTGACTTTTATACACCTGTGGTAATGGAAACTGAAACATCTTAGTTTCAGTGATTAAGAGGTGTCTGTCCATATAGTGCATGCCATGCAAGCTTATTTTAATGTTGAATTGATTTAAACAAAAAAAAAAATTTGGGTTCATGGATTAAATCAACATTTGTTCGACACAAATGAGGTTGTCAGATCCCCTAACTTAGCTTCTCTACTGACTAGAAACTATATGGCTTGACTGAAGAAAGGGGAATTTCATCTAATCTTTAGCAATGAACTGTAAATATTTTTTACTGTCATAAAATCCTGTATTTTGTCAAAGCACTGAATCAGGCATCGTCAATCCAGCCTGAAAAAATGCTGAACATAAAACTGTTCATTCAAATTCTCACATCTTCTGTGAGTTAATACAGGCTTGCAGAGATCAGCCTGGTATTAAATGACATCATGCAATTCCCCGTTGTACTGTCCACTGTGCAGGGACACTGCAGTTTCCCTTAAAGTCACATGGAGGGAGCACTGAGGACATGCCAGATGCCCTTAGCTCGCTGTGGTTGATGGCCAAATCTCTCTCAGATTGACAGGTGGTTAACGTTTCTGTGAAGCATCATTGAGCGATGATGATTGGACATGATTGGTTAAAGTCCATCCTCTGTTTCTGGACCACTGGTTAATTTCATATATGAACGATTTGGGAATGACCACAGCTTCCTAATTGTCAGTTGTATCTCTTTCCCTGTGACAGTTGCTTATTTGGCGACGAGCTGGCGTTTTGGCGGTGGCTTTCGGGCCAGCTGCCATTTCCCCCCTGTGATGGACATGTGCAGTGGCGGCTGGTCCTGGCTGTCTGACTCTTGATTTAGCTCCTTGTTACTATAAGAAGCATCTGTGCAGTGAATGGGTGGGGGGGGGCTTCACTTTCAGTTTAAAAATACACAAAAAAGTCTTAAGATGAATATTAATGATAGAAAACGCCCGGTGTTTGCACAGTTAAGGCGGAATTTGAAATTTGAGGTGTGAAATGTGAGTCAAAGCTGTGCAGCCAGAAGATAAATCAAAATAGTTGTGTAGCTCAAAAAACAACTGAGCCACCGGGGTAGCATATGTGGTAAATTAGGTTTGGGAGCTTCACATTTTTCTATATTGGATCAGTGTTGCACTGCAAACACAACTGTCACATGAAGTTTGTCATAGTTTGAAGAAAGAGAAGGGAGGAGTGACCTGCACAGCTGCTGTAAATTGTTGATAAGGTCCGGCTATAGAACAACGGCGGCGCGAATTCAAATGACAAACAAAATCTCCCTGAAAAAGTGTCCAAAATCTGTCAACAACACATGCAAGATGGATGTGGTGGTTTGTTTGTGAGCACGAGAGGAAGAAAATAAATAAAAAAAAGGAGTACCACAAATTTCTTTCTTGACAGTTAGTTGCCATTCTCTTGGTTGGTATTTTGGAGTGGTTTGCCGAGTGCTGCTGTGGTGAATAATTCGGATGCTCAGAGAGGAGTTCTGTCCCGCAGACGGCTCTGAGGAGAATCAGAGAAGATCTGACTCGGTGTGACACGATACTACCGCTCGTCAGCTAATGTTCAGCTGTCAGCGCCACAAACCTGATATGCAACAACCTGTCAGTCAACAAGCAAATAAACTGGATGGCCTTTTTTGTTTTATGGCCAAACACTGTCAGTCGACTCCAAGCATCTCAGCATGACTGAGCCAATGTGTGCGAGCGCTCCTGAGTGTTTGTGTATTTATGATACGGGTTGTGCGGACCCCTGGCAGAAGCTCCTGCGTCTCACTGCGGGGACCATCTCTCTCCTCCGCAGAGATGAGATGTGTGAAATGCGAGATGCCATGCAGACTGATCCATACATGCTGCGCACATGAGGATGCAAATCAAATCCAATATCTAAAATTGTACTGGAATAAATGTTGCACGGTGGATCAGACATACTGTGTATAACTGCCAACCCAGGCAGATGGGTGGAGAAAAAGTCGCAAGAAAAAAAGATTTTCTTATTAGTGTACTTCTCTGGTTTCATTTGCTATAAGGCTTCACAGACTGGCCATGTGAGTGATGTTTCAGCCACATCTCATTCCTAACGTGTCAAATACTGTCATTCTGTCAGAACCGCCAGAGTCTCTGAGATACGTGTAAGGTATCCTTTGGAGTTTGTCACAACTCAACTGTTTTATTGCTGGTGTAGGATTAAATTACTGAAAACTAAAGTAAGGAAATGTAAGCTCTTCATCTAACGCTTAAAGCTGATTTCTTCGGTTGTAGCAACTGTCTTTTCTATGTGTATATGTGTGTGTGTGGGCATTAGTTGTTTTTTTTGTTCTTAAATGCAGACATTTATAAAGTAACACTTTAATTAAACCCACACTTATTGTTCTTATGTGCCATAAATCTTTATATATGCATACTGATAAAAACATGCTTAGTGGGAGTTTTACAGTGCCACTAAAACAATAATTAAGAATTGATATATTGTTTTTCCAAGATTTAATCAATAATTACACATACATAGTTCATATACATTGTTGTGCAAAAGTCTCAAGCCATCTCTCATTTATTTATGTCTTGCCAGAAAATGGGAAATAGGTGCAATGATTTACTGAAATAGGCAAACATTACATTGCTCCACAGTTACTCAAGATGTGCACATCCAAATTGTGCTTCTTTGGGAACAGCTGGACTTCTACATGTCATAGTGTGAGTACAAAGTGGACCCAAATGTAGACTCCGAGGAGCTAGACCAAACTAAACTGAAATCAGCTTTTATTCTGGCTGATGCAAAAACAGAGGCCAGCAATACAGCAAACTCAAGATGAATGCAAACAGGAAACTACTACCTGGCAGGAAGCAGACACCAATAGTACGTTCCCACTGCAGGCGATTCCGATGGGATCCGTTTTTTTTCCTTGGTTGTTCACATTATAATTTAACCACCATCTAACTCCACTGTGAACAGTCTCCAGCTCTGAAGTGATGCGCATGCGCAGAAGAAAGCGTGATGTCACTCGCAGAAGTTTGCACCTTTTGGATTCTGTTCGTTTCTTGGACTCTCTATCAGTATTCATTAAAGCTCACTTTTGGTTTCCCTCACCACGACTGCCGTTGAGTTTGCAATTTTGGATCCTCAACACATCCTTCCCCAAACTCTGACAAAAACTCACAGACCGTGACACTGCATGCTTAAAACGTGCAGAAAATATGCCAGAAGCTAAAGCCCCTGTCTCATTTTGACGATTTAACAAGCGTATGTCGACGTAGGAAAGAAACTGCAAATACGCCGGCAAATGTCAATTAAGTTCTAGGGAAGCTTTTAATAAGGTAAGAGCATGAAGTATGCCGGTATATGTGGTAATACGGCGAGGTCGCTGGAAAATTTTGAGCATGCTCAAAATCTTCGACATTTGCCAGCGTATGGCTCATACGTCCTGCATACAAGGACCATATGTTGCAGGTACTTAAAGAACACGGAGACTCACATTACTCATATGTCAAAATATGTGGAGATAATATCTACCGTACCCAAAATGTATTAATAACCTATGAGTAACATGTTTTTAGCATATGTGTAACGTATATCAAACATACCTCCAACGGAAATTAACGTCTGTAGACATATTTGACGTGTTCCAGCTGTACTGAACATGTTTCTAACACACAGATGCCAAATAATTGCGTATGCAGAGTGTTTCAGGGGAGTGGTATAAATGGGCTTCAAGTTGTGAATGTTTGCTAGCATTTATTGGTATCACGTTCTATATATGTTAGCAATACGTTCTGTATACATCCATTTAACATCACTGTTCTGAGTATGCCAGCGTTTTAGAGGAATTTGGATGCGTTAACAAAAGCTTGTTAAATCGTCATGGTGTGACAGGGCCTTATGCTTGCATTTATAATATTCAGAACATCAAGGCCTGTTCCATCAAAACTTCATAAAACAAGTTTATATCTATATACCTCAGTTACAGAATAAGAGTATTTCATGTGAGAGACCAAGTCTGACAACTGAAAAAAGTAAATTGGTTTAAAACTCTTGAAGGTCGCAACAACTGGCTGATAAAGTTGAAAAAGTTGCTCTAATATTTTCAACCTTAGAATAAAGTAGTCTACAAAGTCCTTACAATTTTTCACAGATGCCCAGCCCTCCTACATTCCTTCCTAATTGCCCTAATAGAATCATTAAGCCAAGGCTGAATTTTAAATCTGGAGTGTTTCAGTCTGAATAGTGCGACCAAAGCTAATGCAGATGCACAGGGAGAATTAAAAGAAGCAATAAAGGTCTCCAAAACTGTGACTGTAAGCAACAGAAGAAATAGTTAGAATAGACAAGTGCAAACTGACTTGCTGTAGCGAGGCCAAACTTTATAGAAAGACATAGAGGTTCTCAATCCCACAGTTTGTGAAGGTAGAAGTGAATTAAACACTGAAAACACATAGTAAGGGAAAACGGTTTCCACAATCTGAATAGGATCTACAGTGGGTACAGAAAGTATTCAGACTCCTTTAAATTTTTCACTCTTTGTGTCATTGCAGCCATTTGCCAAAATAAAAAAAGTTCATTTTATTTCTCATTAATGTACACTCAGCACCCCATCTTGACAGAAAAAACCAGAAATGTAGAAATTTTTGCAAATTTATTAAAAAAGAAAAACTGAAATATCACATGGTCATAAGTATTCAGACCCTGTGCTCAGCATTGAGTAGAAGCACCCTTTTGAGCTAGTACAGCCATGAGTCTTCTTGGGAATGATGCAACAAGTTTTTCACACCTGGATTTGGGGATCCTCTGCCATTCTTCCTTGCAGATCCTCTTCAGTTCGGTCAGGTTGGATGGTGAACGTTGGTGGACAGCCATTTTCAGGTCTCTCCAGAGATGCTCAATTGGGTTTAGGTCAGGGCCTTGGCTGGGCCAGTCAAGAATGGTTACAGAGTTGTTC
>VUQH01059158.1:0-11087 GCA_015106775.1 Etroplus canarensis | reverse complement strand
CTAAACACCTGTAGGTACTACACAGAAGTACAGAAAATCACCACTCATGGACTCACAAATGTCTCTTGACATCAAACTGTAAAGGAAAAAAAACAGTGCATCTTAAGAGATCGTTTCACAGAAACTTAAAAATGCAAAACAGAAATGCAAGAAGAAATGGATCCAACGGATCAGATATTAAGGTTGCATTTCAGGCAGTCTGTCCCTGTGAGTGGTAGAAAAGAAATCAAACAACAATGGAAAGAGAACTAAAGATTACTAAACCTGTCTTTTGGCCCCATCTTCTTGCAAGAAAGTATTAAGTAATCTGGGCCAATCTAACCACTCATAAAATTACTGCTTTTTATGTAAATATATACACACTTTATACAGCTTCTTGCCTTTCAATGAAAGACAAAAAATCTTTAAACTTTTTTTATGCACTGGCACAAGTATCCCAACTTAAAGCAAAAAATCTGACATTCTGGGAAATAAGTTTATTCACTTTCTTGCAAAAAGCTGGTAGAGAAAATTCACACTTAATGTCATGTCCCTCTGTTTAAATATTAAGCTAGCACCATCAATGATAACGGGACCAACACCTCAGAAGTCCACTCTTTCCACATTGTGCATCTTCTGCTTGATCCATACAAAAACTGTACACAAGCAGCTTTATGTGAGAGTAATGCGATGAAGAGTTTTTGAAATAGATACCGATGCGTGACCATGTTTGTGCTGAGAGGAAAGCCAAACACACATTTTGGCTTATTCTTTTGTACATTTTAAAGAAATCAGATATAATATCATTTGAGATGCTGACAAGTGGATTTTGTTTTTTAGGGGTTTTTTGTGCTAGAGTAAACCCCACAGACTCCGCAGGCGCTAGCTTCACACTTACCCTCCAGACACGAAGGTGGTACCTCAAATATATTTTAACCACATCTCTAGTTTTTACTTTAGTGTGATCAAAGTAAATAAATGTATTTCCCAAACTATCTCATTAAAAAAAGCACTTCATTTAACAGTGGAAAGGGGTGTTAGAGGTCACGTAAAAACTAAAGTTTATTTAAATGGTTTTTAACCTTTCCGACACCATGCATCTTCATTGGGAGAGTGTGCTTAAAATTTTGAGGGAAAAAAAAGAAAAAAACAACAAAACAAAATGAGCCAAACAAAACAATTACATTCTGCATGCTGTACTTAAATAAAGGAAAAAAGGGCCTTGAGGGGGTTGGCTCTCACAACACCGAAAGTCATCACACAGATGGGTTTACACGGACTTCTTAAAATAATCACACTAGCACAGAAACTTGTTGACTCCTTGTTTGCTGTTTGACAGCTTAAGATTTGTCAAAATAAAAACTGCAACGTAGATGGTGATAGTGAGTGGAAAGGGCACGTCTACCCAAAGCAGAGGAATGTAGGCTCTGAATAGCAGGAGCAAACAGTATGGCAGCATGGCTTCACTCTTCTGCTTCTTCACTTGCTTCTTCTTAGAAGAACCGACCCGAGTACTGCCTCACACTGAAATAAGAGACAAATAAAAGCAAGGACCAAGCATTAAAACTATTTATGTTAATAAAAAACATGACACAGGTTAAGAGTCGAAAATGCCGGATGCTGCAAACTGTAAGGCATTTTTCATGTGGAGCACATTTGTAAGTTGAAAAGTAAGCCAAGGTCAAGGCTGAAAATAAATTCTGTCTGCAAGAAGCAATGTGAGTACTGAAAGCAGCTTAGCCATTTAGTGGCACGAAGGAGGGAGGGGAGTGAAATGAAACTCCACAAGATGAAACACTGTATTTTCATCATTGATTAATGTGCCTGTTACTGTCAAAGCTGAATAATATTATCTCTAAAAAAGTTAAAAAAAAATATACTGTAAAATAGCTCAGATTATTTTCTGCAGCTCAAGCTTGTGACTTGAAACTTTTTCTTTTGCAGGGAGATTTAGTTCTCAGTGATTCAAATCAAGCTTCTTACATTTGAGAAGCTAAAACCATAAAAATGTTCTTCAACTACCAACAAATAGCTGCAAAATAATCGTTTATAAACTGGTTAATCTACTGATCTCGACAGCTTTCATTTATGATTTTTTTTTCATCAAACAGTGAACCATATAGGCAGATGGGCATAAAAAATAAACGGACATGCATTTACTCTTCAGTCTGGGCGTGTTAACCCTAGTACTGCTGGACCTCAATATATTGATGTCCCAGATAAGTTTTGTGTACTGCCAGTCGTCTATATATTGATCACTTCCGGTGTTTTCATTCACTGCTGGTTGTTTAGCTGGTCGTGTAGCTGGCAGGACAAGGGTTAAAGTTGATTCAAAGCTGACTAATTACAAGGAACAAACTGTTTCCATTTGGGAGAGGGAGAAGGAGAGCACGCAGGCTAGCTGAGAAGGACCTCACTCCTCTGGTATGTTGATAGTGATGTTTTGAGGGAAAAAGAAAAAAAAAAAAATCAGAGGAGCGCGTGCCTGTTCTGCAGTAAGTACTGGGCATTCTGGATCTGGTCCTGTGTCCCTGTAATGGTAATGATGCGGTCCTCAGAGCCCTCTAGTGGTTCATCAATCTTGATGGATGCCCCAGACTCATGGCGGATCTGCTTGATCCTCTGGCCGCCTTTACCAATGATGGAGCCAGCAAGCTGAACAACAACCATTAAAGAGAATTAAAAATGGATTTAGGAGTGACATCTCTTTTCTGTCACTGTTCACTGCAAGAGTCAAGTCTTACTTACATCTTTTGGGATGGTAACTTGCGTTGTGATGACTGGACCTCCGATGTCACTGTATGAGCCTCTACCACCTAGGAGGAGTTAAAAACACATGAGGGAAATTTTTCTTTAACCAAAGCGACAAGAAGAAGCCATCCCTTCAGGTTAGGAAACAAGACACTGGAACAGTAACAATCCATCCCCACTCACCAGACTGAAAGTGCTCCCAGGAAGAATTGTTGTCTTTGAAAACGTTGAAAAGAAAACAAGACAGGGAAAAATGAAAA
Organism: Etroplus canarensis; assembly: GCA_015106775.1. NCBI lineage: Eukaryota > Metazoa > Chordata > Actinopteri > Cichliformes > Cichlidae > Etroplus > Etroplus canarensis. The sequence continues at coordinate 8,097 of VUQH01059158.1, read as the reverse complement.
TACACCCCAAAGAGAAAAGTGATAGTAAAGAATGTAGCCAAAATGTCAGAGGCTAGAGCTACAGTTTATTTTTTTAATCGATTAATTCATTTATCCATAAAAGTGAATAAATAGCTTAAATAAAACTCATTTTGATCAATTCTTACCAAGGATTCTATGGTTCCAGTTTTTCCTTACATAACAGCACATTTAATAAAAAATTGTGTTGAATATTTCATGTCAAAGGTAATGGAGCCTTTTCACTCTTTTAAGCAAGATTAATAAGATAAATAATGAGCAGGTAATGAAGAATAAGACAACCAGATTATCTTTGAACAGCAGAGCAGTACCTTTTTTATTGTCTTTTAAACTGGAACTAATTTCAACAGATTCAAATTTACCTCAATTATCCAAAACAAGCATTTAGAAAATGGTCAAATGTGAATAAATGTCATAATCATGCTTTATATAGTGTAAGATTATGGGTGAACAATTAGAACACCACCAAGTTAAAACTGACCTGATACCTGAGGACTAGAAAACCAGTAACCTAGCCTATATAGTTGCCCCATTTCTAGCTGCATTGTGGTGCCACTATAAGACCTCTCTAAAACAAATGATAAAAGTATGAAAATAAAATCCAGAAAGCCCCATTTTTCATTTGATGAACTATAATCTGTACAGGATTTTGATAGAGAAAAACACTCACCATATCCGCCTCCACTCTGCATTTCAGGATCAATTAAAAGGAGAAAAAAGATAAAAGATAATTTAAGTTTTAATGTCACAGTAAAGACAGAAAGCTCTTACAACCTGGAATAAACTAATGCCCACTATTCATTCTATATTATATTACAAATCATCAGGGTCACTTATGTTTACTCATGCAGCTTAAGAACAGAGGAAAGTACTGATTCCACAGTATTAGGTACACCTACTTCAAAGCTTTATTCACATTGAACTTTATGAGAATAGCATGTTACTGATTAAAAATGTAAGCCTTTGACCACTAAAAAAATAAGAACTCTGGATTCTGCCATGAGTGCATCTTTCTAAAATATTTAATTTTAATAAAGCTGACCACAGTAAAGAAAAGGTACATATGTTCACAGGTGGTGCACTGCTTTATTTTTATAGATTAGCACACATACACACCATCGTTCACTTATCTAAAGCACCCAAAGCATCAGCAGCTAGACCTGCACTGAGTTCAAAATCTATTGCCAAAAACAGCTGCAGCCTTTGTAGGTGAGTTCAAGAAAAAACTAAATTTTGACAATGCTGCCTCTAACACAGGAGGTGTTTTAGCCGTTTTTCAGCGTCTCAGCTCACACGGGTCTGATGGAACAGATATGTTTCTATTTTAATCAGTCTATGCAAGCTCTCGTTGAACTTGCTCGATATGGCCGTAATCGTGACGCACAACAAATTTCAAGGATTCTGTTTCTGTTCTTTGCAGTGACTGGGACAGAACGGTGCCAAGTCATCAGTGACCTGTATTCAATTCCTGTGTAGACATAGAAGAAGCTCTGCTGGTCACGCTACACCTCCTGTGTAGACACAGTTTTAGTGTGTAATCGTATGCACATTTGCTCAATAAAAGATTTGTAGCCATGCTTTGAAATAAATAAATAAAAATAATGCCATATATCAGCTGTGATAGTATATAACAGAAGAATAATCAGCTGCCTTGCTAGTAAGCCCCCATGGATAGACGTCAACTCCACTAACAGTGGCAGTCCAAGAAGATGGAGCTGGAAGCTGGTGTTGGTAGTCCCTGGTCTGTTCTACAGCCAGAGAGCTCAGCAAAGCAGCACCAGCTCTCCATCTTCTGCAGGTTCTGATTAGAGTGTCCCTCCAGCATGCAGCAGATCTCCAGACCAGAAAATAAGAAGGACTATTGTCAACTGCTGCAGTTCAAGATGGTAGAGTTGGAGTCTGTCCAAACATGGGAAGACAGACTTAAGACAGCTGAATGCAACGATGACTACCACACCAGCAACTTGACAAGCCAGCATATGAGTTCACAGTAACTGAACTCTGAAAACAGGGTTAAGGGGATTCACACCACTGTCGGACGAATGAAAAAATAAAAATAAATTGCATGTTTATACTTGGATGGCTGTTAACCCTAGTACTGCCGGACCGCAATATATTGATGTCCCAGATAAGTTTCGTGTACTGCCAGTCGTCCATATATTGATCACTTCCAGTGTTTTCATTCACTACCGGTCATCTAGCTGGTTGTGCAGCTGGCAGCACTAGGGTTAATATGCCTGGGCAGCCCACGCAATCTGAAATCATAGTTTACTGCGGTTCAAATTTTATTAACAGAAGAATTTCCCTTTTTTTGACATTTAAATACACAATAACAGTGTGCCTTAACTCTAAAAAGCACTCCTGTGACTATTCAAATGCAAACTGGTACATAAATCTGTTATCAGAACTTATCAGGAAGGCTCCTCACAACATCCCAAAAAAAAGAAAAAAAGTGTTTCTAAATGGTTCAAGCTTTTCGAACATGCAAACACTTTGCTCTTTTTGCTGTATACAGCTGTAAACAGGATGCTGTTTTTTAAAAAAGTAGCTTTTTGTGCTTTAGGCCGTTGTTAGTGTTTGTCTATAATTCAGTTATTGCAAGTCGTTCTATTTGTATTAAACTATACCCTAAAACCCTTGCATGGACAAGGACTGCGAATTAGCAATATTAGCTGACTAGCGGATCTATTACATGGAACGCATTTCATGTATATGTGAAAATGCTGATATGCTAAAGAAATTAAAACATTCTAATGAATAATCTGTTGCTTTTGCTGCTGAAATTCTTGCATTTTGTAAAGAAAAAAGTGACTGTAGCCTTTATAAAATGCATGTTTGCTGTCTGCTCACACACTGAAAATCTGTTTAAAGAATTAAATGACATCTTTTGGAATCTATTTGATCAAATGTATCCTTTTGCCTTCTTATTGAAACAATTTGTCTGCAGCTTAAAACCTGTAGGGAACCAGTTCAGGACTTGGTTGGCTTCTGCTCATTTGCTAGCCCGGCGGATCTCCGAACTACGTACTCAGCTGCTCTGTGGTAACCACGGAGACAACAGTTGCCAGGCAACAACAGGCCTACATCAGTGTGCATACATAGTGAAAAAAGCAGCTCAGTGTTGGAGCTCCTGCACTAGTACTAAACTGAGAAAAAGAAATTCCAATCATATGATCCAAAAAAGAGAATTCACAAACACAGATTACACATAACCAGGTAGCAACAAACACAGATTAGCATTACAGCAGCAACAGTAAACATAGACGACACTCACCATGCTGTCATAACGGTCTCCTCTGCTTCTTCTGTCACTACAGACAAAAACATAGGCATTAATACAGTTTCTTCAACACAGGGGACACTTAATCAGTATTTAGACAGCTGAGAGCAAAATGACAAGCAGACTCTAAGATGAGTTCTGATCAGACTCTAAACCATGACTTCAGCTCCTAAGCAACTTTCAGTATCATCCATTTTTAAGATAACTTACAATAATACTGAGCAAGAGTCTTGAACCAGCCCTCATTTCTTAACATTTTGCTAAGACATTTTATTTGGAAAATACAGCTTTGCTAGGTGTAAGGATGTAACAAAACATGTACAAACGTAAATGTTTATATAGTACAAAAGGCAAAAACACAGTTTTTACAATTCTAAGAAGCTTGAAAGTCAACATTTGGTATGACTACTTTATTTTTCATCACAGCCTGAACTCTCTTAGGCAAGTTTTCTTGGATGTTAGCTGCCTTTTTTTTTTTTCAAGATGATCCCATACTGCTTCAATAATACTGAAGTCCAGGCACTGGGGAGGCCAATCCATGACTGACACGAGTTCCACTGTGCTTTTTTCTATCCAGGTAGGCTTTTACTGCACTGGCACTGCCGCTGCTGAGCTGACACTTTGCAGATAGTACTGTAATGTGGATCAAAATCTGTCATTTTCTGCATTTGTAATGCCATCAATTTTGACAAGATTCCCAACATCACTGGCTCGAATGCACCCCAAAGCATAACAGAACCTCTACTGTGTTTTACAGATGGCTGCAGACCATCTTGAGGACCTCTTGCAAGCCACCCTTCAATTGAGGCCATCCTGATGAGGCTTTGGCAAACAGTAGATGGATCAACTGAAGGGCCAGACTTCTCTCAGGTGCTGTGTCAGATCGTTGCTGGATTTTTTCCTATTTTGTGAATTTCAGGTACTTTTCATCTGCTGTATGTTTTTTAAACCTGCCACTTCTTTTGTTCTCCACTTGTCTAGTTTCCTCAAATTTTTAAAGACAGATCAAGTACAATGAATGGACTGAAAATGAGTTAAAAAAAAAAAAAACAGCCAATGTCCTTTAAAGACCTTCAGAAAGTCTGGAGAACTATTACTCAAGACAACTTTTTAAAAAATGACAAGCAAAACAGAAAGGAGGGGTGGCATAGCACTTTTGCAAAGTACTATATGTTACTGAAAATGCTACTCACCTTGGTCTGTCATCCATGCTACCATGATAGCTGCCGTGAGAAAACCTGTCACCTCTGCACACAATCACAGGGAAAGAGAGGTTGATAAAGAAAACAGTACCTAAAACAGACATCCAAGGGTGATTTCACACCAGTATTTTGGTTACTTTGAATAATTAAAAAATAAAATGCATTACTGGCTTTTGGTCCAGTTAAAAACCAACCAACAAAAGAACCAGGAGTCATAAACAGGTGTCGTGTATATTGATGTCCAGCTTTCATAAAAGCCCAGAAAACCATGCCACATAGACATAGGTTTTTAAAGCAAGCGGCAACCTCCAGAGTTGCAAAATTAAGCTCATGTCAAGTGCCAAAAACGACCTCAAATAGCCACTTGAGTCTATGTCCAATCCCTGCAGACTCCCATTTTAAAATATTCAACTCTGATGCAGAAATGAATTATTAATGTGCTGTGGGGACCCCTTTCTGTAGTATTTAATTAGTATGTTATCTTAGCACCAATTAGCAGGTGTCTGTGTGTTGCACCCAGAAGATTCTATGTATGCAGCTTGCTCACCAAGCTTGGTAGCCTCAGCTGACAATCTAGGACACTGCCCATTAGTTCAATTATGGCCAATTTTAGCATGTTGGCCAAACTAGAGTTTTAAAATGGGAGTTCTAAAATCAATATCCAGTGGCTATGTCCATCTTTTATACACAGTCTAAGGTTTTAAACAAACAAAACAGGTCGGGTATGAAAGCATCCCCAAGCTAAGTGAGCTCCTAACCCTCCTCTCGGTGGGGGTGGTGGGGGCAGAGGCAGGTTACGCGCTCGGCTTCCTCCTCGTCCTCTGCTCAGTGGTGGTGGAGGACCTCGCCGGGGACTCATGTCATCATATTCTCTTCTGGAGGGAGGCATTGGTCTGCTTCCACGAACAGGGGGCATACGCTCAAAACCCCCACGCACACGAATGGGGAAGCCACCAATGGGTCGTCTGCCCCTTTCTTCAAATAACATGGTGAAACCACCATAGTCGTACGTCTCATCATAGAAGTTGGGGTCATAAGGCTGGGCGCGACCTTTAATTGGTGCCTGCAAATTGATAAAAAATTAAACAGATAACTTACCATCCATACTCAACCACATGTCAACCCTTTTAACAGATCAAAGATATGTAACCTCACCTCTGACACCAGCTCCAGTATAACTTTTATACATTCAATGACACGTTCTGGCTTTCCTCCCACTAAGACAACTCTGTCAGTGGAGTGGGGACAGCACTCCTGGAACAACTTGATGGTGGTCTGGGTGTTCTGAGGCAAAGCGATAAACACGTAAATCTTATATCCAAACTATCAAATTTATCTCTAAATTTACCTCTTTGCTACTAAGTTGGTCTATGACACCAGCAAAAACAAAGTCTGCCTTTAAATACATATGAGGTGTAGCCAAAAGTTCCAGGAAATAGCCCATCAAAATCAAAAACATAAGTGATATAAATTTGGATTATCTCCGCAGGGCATGACTCCCACTGTAATTACATTGCTCCATGGAAGTTCTGAGCATGAACCTGTGAAAAGAGCATAAACGTCTCTTTCAAACTGACCTGACCTTTGTGTCACTGGTAATGAAAGATGGGTGTCTGGCAGCGAACCAACAGGCAGGTTCCAAGCCCAAAAGTAGTGTGTCAAGTAAGGAGTGGGACCAGGAGCATGCTCATTATTTTTAACAGACTCAAGGATACACTGTAAGCAACCAAAGTGTGTCAACTAAGTGTGTTCTACTGTACTGTTCTGAGGCAGCTAAGTGTAAAGATTCAGAGAGCTAAACCATGGTGCAAAGCAATAAAACTCATCAGGATTTCTTTTTTGGCCACATCAACACAATCTTTGCTCACTACCCTAAGCATCTGCCAATTTGCTCCTTCAAGTTCCCCCACTTCCACAAGATAAAAATCAAGTTGACAGGTCATCATTTGGACAATGTAGGAGATTCAAAGCACAAGAGCACAGGGACAGAACAGAACTTCCATTTACTGATTTAAAACTAGCAGCAAAGCTGGAAGCCATTTGGGCATATACTAAAATATGTTCTGGAAGTTAAATTTAAATCAGGTATGACTTTAAAGGGCCAATTCCTTAACTTTCTAATGACACCTCCCATATTGTGGGAAATGCAGATGCACAGAGTAATAGAATGAAAAATGCACAAACTGTATGGAAACACATCCAAATCATTGACATACAGCATTCATCATCAACAATTCTTCAGTCCAACTTTTGGTGCAGAGCATCACAGTGATCTGGCACTCTGTCTCACCTCTCTCAGTTCCTTTATCTTGGCACCTTTCACTCCAATGATGCCTCCTGCCAAGCTCTGATGGATCAGCAGTCGAAGCTCACAGTCAAAATCAATCCCACTGTAATGTTGGTACTAAAGAAACACCAAACAAGATAACCAATGTCAGCAGGGTGTGAATCTCTTCCTATAGTTGATCATTAAACCTTGTGGACAATATGCTATGTGCTGCCAGTGTAAAAAATGCCACGGCTAAGTAGAAAGTTTTACATTATCTACACTTAGTAATTTGAGACAAACTGTATGGTTAACATTCTGGTTTTTTGCAAGATTAGGATAATTTCCATTTTGTTGTGTAACATAACTGGACAAAAAACAAGTTAATATGTTAACTTTTCTTAAAAAGTCATATCTTTAGAGCAGGAGACACTGTAATGCACATTAAGATTTTTTGGAAGTTATTTAATTTTTCATTATTTTGCCTCTATGTTACCACAACAGCTCTGTAATGGTGCACACAATCAAAATAGGGACTTTTGAGTTTTATTTTAAGGTACTAAACAATAAAAAGTGAAATCAGGTGACTGACGCAGTCACTGCAGAGTATTCCTTATCCTGATCTTCAAAACTCCCAGGGTGCTTTTGTTTTATGTTTCAGGTCATTGCCCACCTGTACTTCGACACATCATCCACCAGTTTAAGGCTTACTTTTTGCTTCCCACCATTCAGGTACAGATTGATCTTAATTTAATTTGCCCAAAGAATGATGTTCTGAAGCTGGCTTGCTTTTTAAAAATGTTTTTGTTTGTTTTTTTCCCTCTTAGAAAGTCCAATGTGGTCTTCCTTTCGTTACTGGTCAGCACTGGTTTAGACCTTACAAGTTCCCGTCATACACCGGGTTCCAGATTATTTGCAAATGATATTTTTCTATAATTTTTCTAAATACTCGATGCAAATGACAGTCAGCATAATTTTCAAGTCATTAACCATTAGAGTATAAATTGAATGTTACTGAACAAACCTCCCAATGATAACAGTATTTTTTTCAAAAATAAAAAACTTAAAATGCACTGTTCCAAATTATTACGCACAACAGAGTTTCAAAACATTTTATAGATTGTAAAGAACTGAAAATGGTCATTTGTTGAATTTGCAGAATTAGGAGGTCATACTTACTGAAATCAAAAGCTATTTCAATCAAAAACATCTTAACAGGTCAAGTTACATTTTAACATAGGACCCCTTATTTGATAGCAGCTTCACAATTCTTGCATCCATTGAACTTGAGTTTTTGGAGTGTTTCTGCTTGAATTTCTTTGCAGGATGTC
>VUQH01059157.1:0-15663 GCA_015106775.1 Etroplus canarensis | reverse complement strand
TTGACAGAAAAAAACAGAAATGTAGAAATTTTTGCAAATTTATTAAAAAAGAAAAACTGAAATATCACATGGTCATAAATATTCAGACCCTTTGCTCAGTATTGAGTAGAAGCACCAATGAAGGAGCAGACCCATCTCAAGGAGGATCAGAAGAAATGGACAGCATGTGCGTTAAATATGAGTGTCACTGCAAAGGGTCTGAATACTTATGACCATGTGATATTTCAGTTTTTCTTTTTAATAAATTTGCAAAAATTTCTACATTTCTGGTTTTTTTCTGTCAAGATGGGGTGCTGAGTGTACATTAATGAGAAATAAAATGAACTTTTTTGATTCTGACAAATGGCTGCAATGACAAAGAGTGAAAAATTTAAAGGGGTCTGAATACTTTCTGTACCCACTGTAAAACTGTATTTGGTAGTCAAAAAGAACAGAATGCCTTAAAGGGGGCCTACTGCACTTTTCCTCGCTTCCTATTATACACAGTACACTGTTACAGTGGTGGATTCTCATATTAAAAATGGTCAAAGTTTCAAATGAAATGCTTAGAACTCGGCTGGTTTGCCTCTGCCTTACTGTATATCTGACCCTGTGGGACCTTAACCTTTGACCCCAGAATCTTGTACATGTTTTCAGGCATTCTATCTATCATAGGTATTAACCACACAAAGTTTGGAAAATATCCAATAAACAAGTCAGTTCATGTGGTGCTGATAAAGTTTGTAACAGCCAGATTGACAGATGCACAGACCGAAAAATATTATTTGTGCTACCCATCATGGTGATTAACCATACAAGCACTGGCAATGATGCACACACACACACACATATGTATATATATTATGTCTGCGAGTAATGTAGATTACATATATATATATATATATAATCTACATTACTCGCAGACATAAAGTGCATGGAAAAAAACCTTCCACTGATCGATCTGTACATCTTGAAGTCCAAGACGAATGAATGAATGCTCCTCTAAGGTAGGGAAAATATCTGTTAAAGTATTTACAGGCTGTTGTATAACATCTGTCTTCGTGTCACAGAAATGAAGGTTTTATTAGCATTTAAAAGTACTTTAAAATTTGAAGTCACACACGAAAACTGATGATTGAGAGGAAAAACACTTTCCTGCTACAGAGTGCCTTTCAAAAAGAAAAAAATGACTTCATTAAACTACCTCTGCTGCTGAATTCACCTTTCCATTTCACAGATCGAAAGACATTTAACCAACAACGTTCAAGGTTACTCATCTGATGCCTTTAAGTTTGTGTAAATATGCTGCTAAATGGCAGTGTAGAACAACCGCAGAAAAGCTGCAATCATTTTTAATATTGGTCTTTTTATGTAGGAATGATGTGGGGTGTTGCTGGTTCAAAAACAAATCTACTTCCTCATGTCTAATGGAAAGATTACATCTAGAAAAATATTGACTGATATACCTTTCTTCAGTGAGATCAAAATAATATTTCCCTTCACAGATTCTTGCTTCAGATTTTTTTTTTCATTTTATATAAAAGGAAAAGTTTTCCACTGAACAGAGGATATCTTCTTCTCAGCAGCAGATCTTCTCTGAGTGCTGCCAGACTGTTTGAAGAAGCTCCATCAATGGTTCCAGATCCCAGAAGACTTCAGTGAAGCTATGTGTATTTATAGATAAATATCATACTGCTGTAACCACTATGACATCAGTCCTGTGTGGGAGGAAGAGGGATGGAGGAGACTGCAAGAGGCTGCCAGAGATTGTAAAAATACTACATTTCAGCAGTGAAAATAAAATCACTAAACTGTGACATTTAAGAAAGTAAACGATAAAGAATACCCCACTCCCTTTGACATGTGCTCTTTTTCCTCCGAATTTTTGTGATCTGCAGTGCCTCAGAAACTACCAAGAGTGTTATAAAAATGGCTATGAAATAACAGATATTGTACAAAATGTAATCATGTTTACAAGTACCCAATTTTTGTTTGTTTGTTTCACCCAGCTTTTACATTTTTCATTGACTTGTCAGATACATGTGTGCAAATGTGGCTCATCATTGCCATTTCCGTGGGCCACTGTGATGAAAGCCAGTGTGTAATTTACTTCAATAAAACTGAGCGGTTTGTTATTAGAAAGCAAATATGTAAAACTGCAGGAAGGAGAAGAATAGTTTGGCAGACACCGGCAGAAGAGAAAGGCAACAAAATTACTATTTTAACAAATTTGAGCATCACAGATGGAAAATTGTTTGTCTACTAATTGCAACTGGATTGCATAAACTTCACCTGATAGCACCAATTAAACTACTTGCGAGATCAAAATCACCAAAAATTAAACAGTGCTGACTAGAGCTTCTCTATAAGACATAGGAAGACGTATGTAAGCAGTTAGTGAAAGAACACTTACGTGGTGAAATGATAAGTTACTTACAAACTATTAGATGGCAATTACTATTCCAGCAACTTGAGAAATGTTTAATATAAATCTGTCACTTTCATGTAGTTACAAAAATAAAACTGCTCCTCCTTTTTGTTCATTGAGGTTTTCTTTGCTAGTAAGTACAGTTTTCTGCATTTTTAGCATATGTAATTTGGCATACATTAAATTATATTTACAGTCATGTGAAAAACTAAATTTTTACAGAAGTCTATGTAGTCATATGAAAAACAAAGTACACTTAACAATTCAGTAGCTTTTAGAACCACCTTTAGAAGCAACAATTTGAAGTAATCTTTTCTGTATGACTTTATCAGTGTCTTAGATCATTGTGGAGGAATTTAGGCTCACTCTTCTTTATAACTTTGATTCAGTTCATTCAGGTTTGTGGGCATTTGTTCATGCACAGGTCTCTTAACCCTAGTCCTGCCAGCTATACGACCAGCTAGATGACTGGTAGTGAATGAAAACACTGGAAGTGATCAATATATAGACGACCGGCAGTACACGAAACTTATCTGGGACATCAATATATTGAGGTCCGGCAGTACTAAGGTACCACCACAGCATTTTAATTTGGTTGAGGTCCAGACTTTGACCGGGCCATTGCAACACCTTGATTTTTTTCATTTTTTAACTATTCTGTTGTAGATTTGCTGCTCTGCCTGTGAGCACTGTCCAGTTGCACAACCCAATTTGAGTCTTTCATAATTAATTGTGCTTACAGTAGTTTTAGGTGCTGGTATGGGGAGAGGATGTCAGCACAGCTGCTCCTCATCACTTGTTATCCAGGACGTTTAAGCTGGGTGTCTCACCTACACCCAACCCGAAATGTTTAGCTAGCCAAATTTGTCATATTTCTGGTTTTGCCATGCGAAGTCCTTACCTGCTGTTTCTGCTGTCTTTCTAGGATAACTAAGCCAAGCCATGTTGTTCTAAGAAGAAGCCAAGCCAAGTCCACACCTGAAACTGCTTAACCCACTCTCATGTGGGATCTTATGTTCGGAGACACATTCACTCGTTTGGAAAACAGAGACTTTTATTCGCCTGCTCCCGTGTAGTTGGATTATTCTTCACTTTGTGATTCATTAAAACCATCTTTTTATTCTACGTCTGAGTCTGTCCACTTTTGGGTCTGCATACCACACTGTGGCACCGTCCAAATTAGACATACTTGTTCAGTCTTTTTCTAATTGTACTGTCATAACCATTAACATTTAACATGCTAATTGAGGAATGTAGAGTCTGAGGTGTAGCTTTTAGGGCTTTTGCAATTTTTCTGAACATTGCGCTGTCTGACCTCGGAGTGAATTTGTTGGGATCGTCCTCTCCTAGGAAGACTGTGGCATTGCGAAAACCTGAATGCTCCAGTCCAGCAAACTGCCAAAGCCTGTTTTTACAGAGGTGTTCACACTGGCTGATTATCAGTTAATCAAGTGCATTTGATTAGCAGCATCTGGCCACTATTTAACTTCTGAATTCTTGTAAAAAAAATTTTTTTTTTTTTTATCTGATTGTATGTTGAAAACAGATAAAACAGAGATGGTGCTCTTTTATAGCTCAAAAAACAGATTCCATTATGACTCCTGTAGCTGTGATTCAGTTATAACAAAGGTCTTGCCTCTTCCCTTTTTCAGCATGGATTTAGAAAAGAAAAAGCCAAACGCTGATGTCCCTAAAACATCTAAGCTAATGTGGCATTAAAGCCACTCACAACTGACGTAAATAGTATTGATCATCTTGTTAAAATGCAACATCCTGGTGGAAAACCTCAGGTCCTGGCATTAGAGTAGATGCTGTTTTAGCACACATCACCCAACTATACACTAACACAACTCACAAAAAAAAAAACAAAAAACAACTCACTGGCTACAGCAGCGGTTCCAGATCTTAATCCAAACAAGCCTCAGTGGGATGCTTGTTTGGATTAAGCCCCATCCTGCAACCCACAGGATGTAACGGATCCTCTGCCAAAATTTTGGTTGTAGATACAACAGGACACCCACCTGATGGGCCTGAGCAGTTTTGGCATCTAAAGGCACTAATGTTCTGGATGAATCAGTTTATGTTACTATAATATGCATTGTGGCATGATTCATTCTTATGAGATTTTTTTGTGAACTTCTACCAGTTTATTAGACTGTTAGTTACATCATCACTGTCAGCTACACTAACAAACAACAAATTGTTTTTGAGCACCTCAAAAATAGAATCCATATCTTCATTTTTCAGTATTCCTTGGGGCTCAGTGTAAAAACGACTGTAACACAAATGTTTCCAGTTGGCACAAATATGGCATGATGGATATATTATTTATCAAGGTGGGAAGTAACAAAATACAAATGCTTTACTGTTATACTTTGCAGGTATATGTACCGCACTTTATTATTCCTGACAACGTTTTACTTTTACTCCTTACATTTTAACACAAATATCTCTACTTTCTATTCCTTACATTTTCATTACAAGATCATGACTTTTGGTTTAATGTGATTACTTCACATCACTGCAGGCCTTCCCAACATCAGACTAATTTGACCATAAATGGAGTGAACAATAACACATAAGAAAACCCGATTGTAAAGTTCCATTCCCTTGCATTGTTAACGTTTTGTGATATATCAAGATTAAATGAGGTTCAGTTGCACAAAAATTGCTGGTGGAAACATAGTTCAAAGAGCTACTATTATACTTTTATATTTTGAGTACATTTCAGAGCCTGTACTTTTTCACTTTTACTTAAGAAGCTCAATCAGTACTTCAGCTTCCACAAGTCTTTTTTTAACAAACAAAAGCACAGATACTTTTGCTTTCACTTGAGACCTCTGATTATTAAAAATATCTGCTGTTATACCTAGATTATGTGAGTTTGCCAAATAGGGAAAGTAACTACTTTTGGCATTCTCCAAATGGTTATCCATTGTCATTTAATTTGTGGTAACTCCATTAAGCATTGCAAGTCTAATTTTATTTATCAGGCACACCACCTAATTTAATTTGAACTGGTTCCTATCACTTCACCTGAGAATAACTTAGGTTGAGAGTTTAAGAACTGACCTTATTTGTCCTAGATAATTGTTAGCTTGCTTGATAAGATGCATCTATAGACTGTAAAGTGCAACAAACAGCCACAGATACCCAGTGTAAACACATGAATACATTGCTAGAATGCCAATGGAAAAAAACCCCTCAGCACAGACGTCTAGGTCCAGTTCAATTATGCAAATTACTAGAGGTGAGGTGGTGCAGCCTGTGTTGCACCCACCTGCTACTCAAAAAGGCCGCCTCCATAATAATGCATGATTTTAAGTCAATATATTTTAGGTGGGTGCCTTAACACCCACCAAAACAACAATCAGTAGCATCCTTGTAAAGAAGACAAGCACTGGTGTGCTCAGCAACATCAAAAGGCCCGGAAGAACACAGAAGATAACTAAAATGGGTGATTGCAGACTTCTTTATTTGGTTAAGAAAAACCCTTCAGCCAAGTCATAAACACTCTCAAGGAGGTAGGTGTATCATTGTCAAAGTATACAGTCTAGAGATACAGAGGGATTACATCAAGGTGCAAACCACTGGTTACAGTCAAGGCCAGAAAGGTCAGATTAGATTTTGACATCTAAAAGAGCCTGTACAGCTCTGGAAGAAAGTCTTTGGACAAATGAAATCAAGGTGAACTTGTACCAGAATGATGGAAGAGAAAAGCATGGAGAAGGAAAGGAACAGCTCATGATGTGACACATACCTCATCATCTGTCAAACCCTCTTCTCAGATTCAGCTGAATGCTACAAAAGTGATCAGACTGTGCTCAACAGTGCAAATAGATAGTGACCCACAGCATATTGCAAAAGCAACCCAAGAGTTTTTGAAATTAAACAAATGGGATAGTCTTCAGTGGCTAAGTCAGTCACCTGATCTCAACCACTCAGAGCCCACTTTTCAGTTGTTCACTGAAGACAAAACAGCAGCCAGCGAGACCCACAAACAAGCAGCAACTGAAGGTGGTTGCACTAAAGGTATGGCAGAGGGCGAAAACGTGGCATTTGGCGATGTCAATGGCCTTCAGACTTCAGGCAGTCATTAAACTCCGTCCAAGAATTACAAACTTTCCTTATATTAAAAATTATGTTGGTTTATCCCATTATTTTTGAGCCTCTGAAAATGAGGAATTAGGTATAAAAATGTCCACAATTTCATTGCATTTCTTTTGTCAGAACCCTTGAATCAAAGCTCAAAGTCTGCATTTTAATCCCATTTTGACTGTTTGATTTAATACCCACTGTGGTAGTGTACAGAACCAAAATTACAGAAAAATGTGTCACTGTCCCAAAATTTATGGACCGAACTATAAAATCTGAATGTAAACTTTAAAGTTGGGCATTTTAACACAGGACCTGTGATGAACCCGCAACAAGTCCAGGGTATACCCCACCTTTCACACAAAGACAACTGGGATGGGCTCCAGCCTTCCTGTGACCCTGCATTGGATAACCAGTTAAGAAAATAGATGTATTTAATAAGGAGTGTCTATGGGGATTGGCCCACTTTTGAAGTGAGCCTCAAATGGCCATTTAAGGAACTGCATGTGTTAGCATTTTCATGTTGACTTCATTTTTAAGTCCTGGAGGATCCTTTGAATATTTGCATTCTAGCATTTTACTAAATATTATACCTATGTTTGGAGGGCAGTAGTGGCTGAGTGTGACAGTGCATGGCTGGTAACCAGAAGGCTGCTGATGTGGTGCTGGTTCAATTCTTGCCTGTGAAGGCTGGAGCTGCCCCCATGCAAGGCACCATGCTCCCCAGTGCCTGCAATGTGCTGTCCCATTCTCTCTCTCTCCCTGTTTGTGTGTATGCATCTATATCACTAAGGTGTGTGCGTGTATATACCTACAAAATAGAGTGTGTTGTGGTAATTTCCCCATGATTGGATTAAGAGAGTGTATTTTCTTATCAAATTGGTGAAGATGTTTTCTTAATTTGCTTGTGCATTGCCTGTTTGCAGTGTGGTGTAGTGTGTTAAACTCTCAAATCCACTGCACTATACCTCAAAATCCATTACATTAAAATAACACAACTAAGCAGTGTTTCTGCTAACCCACATAAAGACTTAACATGACCTCATTCTCTTGAAGTAAGGACAGACAGAGTGAGGACAACAGGAGATGATGAGTAGCAGTATTTTTATCCACACCGGTTGCTTTCCATCTGTTCCAAGACCGGCTGGAACCTCCAGGAGGTTTGACACAAACATACACGCATAGATAAAGACGATTTTAAGTCACTGGTGACTGCACAGCTCGGCAGAACGTGCCGGCTTTAAGCACTGTTTTTCTCTCTTTGTATCCTTAATGTATGTTTCTGTGTGGGTGTGTTTACTTATGTAAATGTATGTGACAGTGTTAAACTGTGTGTTTGCCCAAACCCAGGCAGGAATATTTAAGAGAAAATAGATGACTGCACAGAATCTGCAACCTCCCTTTATTTAGATAAAAGTCCTAACTCAGCAGCCTGTCAGCCTGCTACAGTGGGATTTTTTTCACCTCCATTTATCTCTATACAGCTTTAATCTCAGAGTAAGCTGGAGCCTTGAAGATAAACCACTTAGCTTTCACTTTAAATTCACATTACCACATTGCTACATTCCTTTATTTTATAAAGTATACTTAGTGTTTGTGTATGCGTGTGAGTGAATTACAAGATGGATTTCAGGAATCTGACTGCTGATGCATTAATATCCATTGTGTCAGTAGTGTATACTGTACATGATCCTTACAGATGTGTTTGTCTGACTGCTGATGAGCTTCAGATTTTATGCACCTTTTGCTGAAATGAGAAGTCTATACACATCAGCAAACAGGTATGAATTACTGAGAGCCTGTGAGGAGATGAATATGTGAAATTGGTTTGCGCTCTAAATCACTTTTGCAATTTGGTTTAAATAGTCTAAAACATTTATTATCCCAAGAAGAAACCCTCTTATCTCAGAGTGCAGAATGAGCTGTTAGTGATCCGGTCAGAATCATATGGATTTTATGAAGGCGATGGGTAGTTTTGTCCTAAAATTACAGGAATAAACATTAATTTTTTATGTAAGACAGCTCATATTTATTGTTAAATTCATTAGGCTCTCTGATCAATACTTTGCTGATCACTTTGATGTTGTTTATAGGCAGTAACAGGTGGTACAGGCACATGCTTTTGTATTTTGATGGAGGATACACAGAAATGTTACACGTAAAAACATCTTTTACACTGTAGTTGATAAGTACCACTAAAAAATCATACTGACCTATAGACAGCACAGACAGATGCAGCCTACAGGTCTGAAAAGTGATGCAGAATTGCTCTAAATCTACATTGTTTCCAATGGCAAACGGGACAACTCATGGGAAAACGGCCCTTGGCTGACCTCACTAGACACTTTCCTGATAACTTTACTCTCTCAATCTCCAGTGTAAAGTCTTACACAATATAACACAAAGTTAATTTTGTAAAATATAGTCCCCATTAGTGTTTAGAAGGACAATTTTGTGTAGGAAAAACAAGTTGTTAGCTAATAAGCATGCAGTGTCCTGCAGTTTCACAGTCAGATCAATCTCACGCCCATGATGTCTGATTTCAAAACCTTACAGTGGAACCTCTCAGCTTGAATCTTCACAATAGAGCTTTGCAAATTAATGAGTGACATCACAGTGGCACTGACCCATTCTCTGAAACTTGTCTAGTATATTTATGTAAAACAGCCAACAAACATCTAACCCTGAGATAACTGGTTAGGGTTAGGTTAAGTCTGTGCTGTCAGGTTTGGGGAACCACCAGGAGAACAGTTTGGACACAACAGAACATTTTGGAAATTTAAGTACATCTGCTGAATACATGTCTGCCTCTACCCTGGAGCATCACTGGTTTCTAGCAAGTTGTGATATTTCCAAATACTGTTAATGTCCACATATTCGCTGACATGACAAGGTGGAAAAGCTTTTCTTGTCCTTCTCCCTTGTTGTGAACAAATCTTTCATTGCCTGTTGAAAGGCAATACATTTATTGTACTGACAAAAGCAATGAATCAAATACAAGTTTGAAACCAAGTCTTCACAAAAACAAGCATCAGCTTACCTTTTGCAAACAAGCTTGTACATACTCAACCTGAGAACTGTTGTGTCTCAGGTGATCACTCCCCTTAAACAAGCAATAATGCAAAAGTAACATTCAAAGACAAACTCTTCATCCTGCAATTACCCACTGTGGCCCTGTTCACTGCATTTACATTATATGTTCTTCATGCAACAGTTGAAATGTTCATATACTATATGAACAAAAGTATCAGGCCACCTATACATTACATCCACAGGAGAATTTATGACCTAAATACATAGGCATTCATATGGAGTTGGTCCCTTCTTTGCAGCTATAACACCTTCCACTCTTCTGGGAAGACTTTTTATAAGTTTAGAAGTTTGTCTGTGGGAATTTTTGCCCATTCATTCAGAAGAGAATTTGTGAGGTCAGACACTGATATTGGATGAGAAGGCCTGGCTCACAATCTCCATTCTAGTTTATCTCAAAGGTGTTGGATGTAGCTGAGTTTAAGGCTCTCTGTGGGCCAGTCAGATTTTTCCACACCAAACGTCATGGACCTTGCGTCCTTGCTTTTTGCACTGGGGCACAGTTATGCTCAAACGGAAAAGGGCTTCCCCCAAACTGTGCCCACAATACTGGAAGCACAGAATCACCCAAAATGTCTTGGTAAGCTGAAGCATTAAGATTTCACTTCACTGGAACTAAGGCCCAGGCCAACCCCAGAAAAAAAGCAACCCTCACAGCATTATCCCTCTTTACCAAACTTCACAATTGGCTCAATACAATCAAGTAACATTCTTCTGGGGTTCCAGACTTGACCATCAGGCAGCCAGGTAGAGAAGTGTGACTGGTCACTCCACAGACCATCTTCCCACTGCTCCATAGTCCAGTGGCAGTGTGCTTTACACCACTCCATCTGATGGTAGGTATTGTGCTTGGTCATGCAAGGCTTATACGCAACTGCTTAGCCATGGAAACCCATGACAGGAAGTTCCTGGCGCACAGTTTTGTACTGATGTTAACTTTGCAGTTGCTAAGTCAGCAGAGCATTGGTGACTTTTACACAAATCACATCACACATCAGTATTCAGTAACCCCGCTCTGTAACTTTAAGTGGTGTGCCACTTCATCGTTGTGTTGTTTCAGCATCCTTTACTAATCTCAGACAGACTTTCAAGTCACTAAGACAGCTGAATTATTTGTTTTATCTCTTCAGCTGATGTCTGTCCACTAATTAACGCCGGATAATCTTTCATTGCTGTTGGTGAATAGGGTTAAATATGATTTGGTGCTGTTCCACTGGTCCTGGCGAGCTTGTACCCTGGCAGAAACCTTTAATTAATTAATTAATTAAAAAATGCTCTTCACTAGCTTGTCAGACATATAATAGCTAGGAAGGTTATCAACGAAAAAAGTAACAGAATGGCTGAGTGGGTAATTTGCAATGATTAAGCTTCAGTTGGTACATGCCCGTCTGGGTTCAAATCTCAGTTCTTTTATTTAGTCTTTATTGGAACACCTTCAGCCACAAAGAATTTTTTAAGCTGAAAGGTCTGATTGCTTAAAACACAATTTTTAATTGTGTTGCTTGCAGTCTGAGCACAGATTAGAGCTGAAGCAAATTGCATCTGAGTGTTAATTCAGCTCCAGTCCTATTACAGTGGGTTAAGTCTTTAAAAACACAGGTCCTTCTACACTGTTACCATTGCATGGAGTTATTCTACTCTTAAACCTTCACACAGACACATAAACAGAGAAGAAATAGCCACAGCAGCAAATGGAAGGTATGTCTCTGACTTCAGTTTTTTTTTAATTTTATGTCTCACAGATCCTAAATCTAATCAGAACATGATTGTACAGGAGGGGCTATGATTTTTTTTCTCCAGTTCTGTTCCTGCAGCCAGATCTGCACAGGAGCTGAATTCTAATGAAAAAAAAAATCTGATAAATGTGGGAAAGCAAAATTATTTAATTAAACCAGCTGGAGTAGATTTGCTTTCTCTGGTGAGAATGTGTAGCTGATGTGTGCAAATGTATTCATGAACTACATATCATATATAAGTGTGCATTTGCTAGTTTTATCCGGAGGGAACATTCATAATTGCGATAATTGTTTATTTTACTGCATTGTGTATTTAGCGTAGAGACAGCAGGCAATTGTTTCTGCTGCACATGACTTACTCGACTGATCTGAGATGACTGTGAATTACTTTCATGAAATCAGAAATTTTACACTTGTTCTGCATGCCTTCTTGTATCTATTGCATATCATTCCATATTTTCTTTAAACTCTATAACAATGATACCTGAAATTTGACTCTATGAATAGCTGTGATGGTATAGCTGGAGTGACCAGATGACTCTCTTTGTGCGTGACCGCACTGCATGTTTATCTATTTTTCCACGTCCCACACATTGTGACCATTTTGACTGGTCCTTGAGCTCTCAAAACCAGGACACTGAGTGACAGTTTTCCAAAGCCTGGCACCTGTGTGAACTCACCTGCAGTTGTTGCAGTGATGGAAAAAACTGACAAGATCTGTTTGAGGGTTTGTTGTCTAGTATTAATCTTTTGTATTATTGTGACTTGATTTATCTAGTTGCATTAAACTGTCTTTTAATCTCCATGAATGCATGCTTTTTACATTTACAGTGGTAATTTAGCAAAGATTTTATGCCAGATGCCCTTCCTGACATAAACCCTCAATTATGGGAACTGCTTGTGTCTTCAGCTGGAATTTAACCATTGACCTTTTACTTACAAGGTGAATGTCTGCTGCACTGTTTTTGCCATGTTTTCTCTATGATGTTTGCACTGTTTTACACTGACACTAAGAAATGACCACATATCACTGTGACCAGGATGACAGAGTGGTTAAAGTGTTGGAATTAAGTTCCAATGGGTAAATGCCCACGTGTGTTTGAACCCCCCTCCTGGTAGACATGAGCTCTAGTTGAAGCTCATAGTAAGTTCAATGGTTATGAGACAAGATCCAGATTTCATTGACACTTCACAATTTAACATTCTATTTAAGTAGGAGTCAGAAAGAAGCCCTTTTCCAATATACTCCTTCTTGATTTCAGTGGAAAAC
This sequence comes from Etroplus canarensis, assembly GCA_015106775.1. Classification (NCBI taxonomy): domain Eukaryota; kingdom Metazoa; phylum Chordata; class Actinopteri; order Cichliformes; family Cichlidae; genus Etroplus; species Etroplus canarensis. The sequence goes on along the minus strand of VUQH01059157.1, from coordinate 3,065 downwards.
CTCATGAGCTCAAGGAATAACGAAGCTCAGAGATTCTAACTACACTTGTAGTATGTAATGGGTGATGTGTCGGCTTTGCTGAAAACATAATACTTCAAAGATAGCTAACAAAACTGAATCTCTGATACTCTTGGAAAATCTTACTGGGTTATTCCCAGTAAACTAATATAATCATGGAGAAGATGGTGATTGTAAGCTGACCAGTATTTATTTATTTTTTGATCTCCATCATCTGTGCAGGAATTTGTGCTGTACAAGCTACTTTAAAGTCATTGCTTATATGAACTAGATACCATGTATCAGTGCTGGTGACTGCAAAATGAACCATTTGCACTTATGATGAGTGTTCCTTCTGCTGCACTGTTTTTGCCATGTTTTGCTCTATGATGGTTGCACTAATGTACTGTTTAACACTGACACTAAGAAACACTAGCACATCAGGATGACCGAGTGGTTAAAGTGTTGGACTTAAGTTCCAATGGGTACATGCCCACGTGGGTTTGAACCCCACTCCTGGTAGACACAAGTTGAAGTTCTGGATGCAGCTCATACAGTAGTAAGTAAGATCCAGGTTTCATTAACACCAATGCATGTGTGCAACCTACTTCATAATTTAAGTTGAAATCACAAAGAAGTCCTTTTCCAGCATACTCCTTCTTGATTTCAGTGGAAAACCTCATGAGCTCAAGGAATAGTAAAGCTCAGAGTCTCTGACTACACTTACAATATGTAATGGTTGATGTGTCAGCTTTGCTGAATATATATTACTTCGAAGTTGGAAGGAGCGTATTCCCTGTCTCTGGTTAAAACGTCTAGCTGGTGTGTGCAGCTGTAGTCATTTGCTTCCGTGAACTACATATTGAATATCAGTGCTAGTGACTGTAAAAAGGAACATTTACACATGTGATACATGTCTTTTTAAACCTGATTTTACCATGTTTTGCTCTTTGAAAGGTTGTACTAATGTACTGTTTTACTTTGACACTAAAAAATGCCAGCATATTGCTGAGACTGTGATGACTGAGTGGGTAAGGTGTTGGCCTTAAGCTCCAATGGGTACATGCCCACGTGGGTTCGAACCCCACTCCTAGTAGACATAAGCTGCAATTTTGGATTATGTTCACAGTAAGTTAATTTTTTACACTTAAAGTTTCTCTTTACTGCACTTTACTGTCTTTTTTAACCTATTTTTGCAAGCTAGAAGTCTTGATACAGCTCACAGTAAGTTCATGTTTCTGGGACAAGATGCAACCTGCTTCAAAGTTCAACAGTCTATTTAAACTGCAGTCACAAAAAAGTTCTTTTCCTATATACTCCAAGAAAATTCAGCATTTGAGATTTACTCATCCTCTTTGTATAATCATGGGTTAAATACTGCTTAGGTACAATAGTAATTGCTTTTCTGATCCCTTTGGTGCTTTAATTTATTACAGCTCCATTAGTTTCTCATCCTGACACACCCACCAACAGAGAACAAACATATCTGAAAGGCTGCAGCAAAACACTGATATCTATTAAAAACTGAAATATCTCAACAGTCTCTGGAAGCTGAAGTTTATCTACAATGGAAACCCTCCTTTTCTGTAGCAAAGTAATGTGGGTGATATTTGCTGACTTAAACTGAATGGCTTTGCAACTATTTGAATAAATTGCTTTGAAATTTGGTATCAGAGCTCTATGCCTCTCTCAGGATTCATTGGAATAATTCTGGCAATCCTTGTAATCTTTTGCCAGGACTTGTGGATCGCACTTGCTTGTACCCATTCTATTAGCACTATACCAGTGTTACAGTTTCTATATGTCTTTTTTAATCCCATTACAGTAAATCTCATCATTAGAGAGTGAACACGGGCTCCATCCAGATGCTTATGGGCTCTTTAGTTCACTCTGGCTCCATCCATGCAAACGCTACACTGCAATGCACCAGCTATGAATGCAAACTTCAGGCAGACTCCAAGGAGACCTGACAGGAACAAATATTCATCCTCAGTGTTTGCTGCTGTCCATGCACAATCCAATAAGCGAGTATCATCCTAGTCTTACTGTTCAGGATGTTGTGGCTTATGTTGAGCACCTCAAAAAGAAACAGCACCCGGAGAAGCAGAATTAAAATTCCTAAGATCATTAACAGAGAGAGAAACCTGATAGATTTACAGAATCCTGCTTTAACAGCAGTGCTTGCTGTGATAGTAATTCTACAGCCAACACTGTGGTGCTGTATTAAACATCCTTGATCAAAGCTCAGAAATCCCAACGAAAAGAGAGATAAGGAAAAAAAAAACTGCCGTCAGAATAAAACAAACAGGGCTGTCAGTAGTTATTCCACACCTCAGATCTCCTCAGAGGAAAGGAGAATTACCATTCCTTAATAGAAATATTGTTAGTATGAGTGCATGCTTTTATTTCTTTGTGTTTATTTTTTACTTTTCTAGACTGAACGAAACACAACAGTTCACCTCATAAATAAATTACTCTGCCAAAGAATTCAAAGAAAAGAAAAATTATATATGACTTCCACAAAAGTTTCATCTCATATAAAGTCATGGCAATATAACAATCAAGGTCTCCTGGAAAAGATGAAAAAATGTGCCAAACTTCTGAGAAAAATCTCTCCAGCTCTCTCAGCTACACAGTTAGAAAAGTATGCTTCTTTATAACAGCAGTGCAACACCGATCTTTGTAGCATTATAACTTGGTTTTAAAATCATCAGTAACATCATACATTGAAGCTATTCAAGAGTGTTTAATAACACTAAATACAATTTTCTTATTTTCCTGCTTCTTCTTCTTCTTTCGGCTGCTCCCGTTAGGGGTCGCCACAGCGGATCATCTGCCTCCATCTCACCCTATCCCTTGCATCCTCTTCCCTCACACCCACCCTCTGCATGTCCTCCTTCACTACATCCATGAATCTTCTCTGTGGTCTTCCTCTTCTCCTCCTGCCTGGCAGCTCCATCCTCAACATCCTTTGTCCAATATATCCACTATCCCTCCTTTGAACATGTCCAAACCATCTCAGCCTTGCCTTCTGACTTTGTCTCCAAACTTTGATTTCTGTTATTTTT
>VUQH01059156.1:8001-21012 GCA_015106775.1 Etroplus canarensis | reverse complement strand
CCACCTCAGCTGTACTTTCCCAGCCATCTGGTAACTTGTCCCTACCACCCAGAGCCTGTCTCATTTCCTGCTTGAACTCTGCACAACGTTCTTCCTTTCTCAACTTCCACCATTTAATTCTTGGCTCCAGCTTAACTTGCTTCCTCTTCTTGCTTTCCAAAGTCATCCTACAGACCACCATCTGATGATGTCTAGCTACATTTTCCCCTGACACCACCTTGCAGTCTCCTACCTCCTTCAGGTTGCACCTCCTGTATAAGACATAGTCCACTTGTATGCACCTTCCTCCACTCTTGAAGGTCACTCTATGTTCCTCCCTCTTCTTGAAATACGTGTTCACTACAGCCATATCCATCCTTTTTGCAAAATCCACTACCATCTGTCCCTCCACATTCCTCTCCTTAACACCATACCTACCCAGCACCTCCTCATCCCCTCTGTTCCCTCCACCTATATGCCCACTGAAGTCTGCTCCAATCACCACTCTCTGTCCCCTGGGAATACGCTCTACCATTTCATCCAACTTACTCCAGAATTCCTCTCTCTCTTCTAACTGACATCAAACTTGTGGGGCACATGCACTAACAACATTCAGCATCACACCTTCAGTTTCCAGCTTCAAAGTCATAATTGTGATACTCTCTTCACCTCTAGAACACTCTTCACATACTCTTTCTTCAAGATTACCCCTTCTCCATTCCTCTTCCTGTCTACACCATGGTAGAACAGTTTGAATCCACCTCCGATGATCCTAGCCTTGCTTCCACTCCACCTGGTTTCTTGCACACACAATATCTACCTTCCTTCTCTCCATCATCTCAGCCAGCTCTCTGTCTTTACCAGTCATAGTCCCTACATTTAAAGTTCCTACTCTCACCTCCACCCTCCTATCTTTCCTTCTCTCTCTTTGCCTCCTTAACACGCTTTCCCCCTCCCCCCCCTTGGTCTTCGGCCAACAGTAGCATAGTTTCCACCGGCACCATGTTGGTTAATGGCGGTTGTTGTTAACTGATCCAGTATGGAAGTCGTGTTATGAATCCGCATATTTGATTTGGCAAAATTTTTTACACCGGATGCCCTTCCTGACGCAACCCTCCCCAATTTACCTGGGCTTGGGACCGACACTAGGAGGGTTGTGGGCCCCTGTGGCTGGGTTCAGATCAGATCAGAATATGTTATTTTTGTTTAATTTGTTCTTGCAAGTCTTTGCAAACAAAGAATATAAACATTTTAAATGACACACATAAAAAAATCTGTTCACATTTTTCCTTCTTTAAAAAAGTCTATTTTGGCCTTCTTCAAAATATAGTCAAAGGGTAGGTTTAGGGTTGCCCCCTGTGATGGCTTAGACCTCTGTGGGTTAACATACAGTGTGAGATTTGTAGAAATGTTAAAACCCGCTGGGGTCTAGGGTGCAAGTGCCCGTTTTTGACTACTTTTGATTTTACTTTTGTATTTCAGTTTAAAACTGTTCACACTGTCTTGTTTGGTGTCCTTTTTTCAGCACAGCCTCACTTTCAAAATTGACAGTGATTTTTTAAAAAATTATGACATACTGTATTAACACAGTAGACCCAACATCACAAAATATCTAAAATCCGAGTAGGAAAAAGTTGGATTTTTTATTCTACAAATCACGAACATGTTTAATGAACTATTTTTATAACTTAAAATGAAAATTTAAAGTTTAAATTAAAAAATGTGCATACATTTAGCAAACAAAAAAGATATAAAACATTTTTACATTAAAATGTATTGATCCTAATCTATTGATTTATGGATATGAGTTCACAGTATTTTCATCTATATGTGAGGCGAACTTCAGATTTTCTCACTTTCCAGAAATTCAAATTCTCTGTCAGTTCCCACACTTCATGGACATTTTCTTTGCTGGCTGTAAATTCCCATGAACATCTGTGAACCTTAGCACCTCTGGTAATTTACAGTGCTACTTAGTTATAAAAATCCCACTTCTCTTGCAGTGCAATTCAACAAATCAAATAAGCATATTTCCCTAAATGCCAGTCTACTTCTTAGTTTCATTTCCATATACTGTAACTCTGTATATGTAAGTCCACTCCTTCCTTTCAGTTCCTCTATGATTTTGGACATGTTTTCAAAGCTCATCCTCAGGTTTGTTTGTGTTCCAGAATTTTCCATGAATATGCTGAAAAATTGTGAATTTTAATGGATTTAAATTTAGAAAAGCATTTTGCAAGCCCACATACTATTAAGTTACTTGACTGTGTGGACAGTTAAATTGTGCAAATCAAATCTAAAATAAATAATTAAAGAAAGCTAGTTCGTTAGCTCATTTGGTGAGCTCATGCAATGGTGAGGCATCCATCAACCACTTGGCCAGTTGTCCACACTTCACAAGAATTGTTACTCCTCCTAGACTACACACAATGATCATCTAATGGGTTTTCACCCTAATTATTCTCAAGATCAAGGGCATATTAATTGTTTTACAGCACATTTCCCTTTTCACAAAAATCGCACCTCCTGAAATATTGGATTAATCAGAATCAGAATACTTTATTACTCCCAGGGGGAAATTGCATAGATTGTAATTATGTTTATAGTATGTTTATTTATGACATAACAATGTATCAAGCTAACTTAGGCTTTGACAAGTAAAGGGCAGTTGTCCTTGATGTGACTGTTTGCGAGCCTCTTTGGCTTCTCAGTGGATCTTAATTCTCTTTAGTTTGTGCAATACAGCCAATCAATGACAAGTACTCCACACATTACAATAACCTATGATTGTGGTGATCCCGAGCTGGATGAGCTACTATGTTATTGACGTTCTGGTTCTGTGAAATGCAGCTACATACTGGTTCATACATTTCTAACGAATTATTCTCATGAAACTTGGCACATACCTGGCAGGCTTACCTCCATGTTTTATTGGTTCAGTTGTTACATTTAAAAAACAATGAATTAGTATTCCATAACTGAGGTCTTTGAAATTTTGTCATGTTGAACATTAGTCCGTATGTAACAGACACAGAATCAAGTAATTAGCCTGTGCTATGCACACTTTTCATAGAGAAAAGTTGATCTTGAAAAGTGTACCCTGAAACTTCGTTTGCCTTTTTCTTTTAGTTCCATGGAGCTCCAGATTTCTATGAAGCGATGCTGAAGTACCTCAACATAGTGTTCACCACGCTCTTCTCTCTGGAGTGCATTCTCAAAATCATTGCTTTTGGGCCACTTGTGGGTAACAGTTATAAATCAGCTGTAAATGTTCTGAAAGATAAAACTCAGCTAATTTACTTTTACTGTTGTTCCTCAGAATTACTTAAAGGATGCCTGGAACGTGTTTGACTTCGTGACAGTGTTGGGCAGCATTACTGACATCCTGGTGACGGAAATCAATGTAAGAGCCCCTTTCCCCTCCCACTCTGCCCCTCTCTTAACATTGCATTGTGTCCATACATTATTAGTGTCAAGGAAACGACCTGGTGTAGCCGAAGCCTGTATGCCAGCCTTTGCAAATAAGCCAGCTATCCAATAGCCAGTCACATGACAGTGGCCTAGAGAGCCTACATACTTTAACCAGGGAAAGGGGAGGATTATGATTCAGTCACTTTTTGGTAGAATGTATTCATGACAAAGAGCTGACAGGAGCATCTCTGAATCCATCTCAGAGACTCACCTGTATTGCGAGATATACGACTGAGCAATATTCTGCTCTGTTTTGTCGGATTGTTTCTTTATTAATTCAGACTGTTCCTTTCGGTGTACATATCTCTTTTTGCATGAAAACTTTAAATAATTTGTATGTGTCTATTTGTTGACTCGTATCAGTTTATCTTGTGCAATATGACTGTTCCTGTTCTCTCGTCTCTCCTTCCCTGCTCCTTTCTCTTTTGGTCTTTCTCTGTATTTGCTGTTGATTGACAACACTGGTGTTGCCGTGCCCTGGTCCCCACCATCACTAGACTACGGTGAGTGAATTTCTGCAAATAAAATAATATATAAATCATAAATAATAATTATCTTTGATAAATTCTCCTGGTCTTTTGAGTTGGTGTTAAGACACCTGTGTTTTAGTGGGTATTGATTTTCACAATATGCAATTTGCTGCAAAAACTTTTACCTGAAAAGCAAAGAAAAAGGAATTTTTTTTTTCTGTGTTTTAATGCTGTTACTGAAGTTCCCACAAATATTGTTGATAGGATTGAGACTTCTGGGCCCTCTGCTCGAAGAAAGCACCATAAAGTAACATCATGCTTAATATGATAAGACACAGATGACTGAATGATTATGTTAAAGCAAATGTAACCAATATACATTATATGTGATTTTTGATATATGTTTGAAGTATTACTCAGTGATAATTTAAGTTGAATGAACAAGTAATATTTTGAATTAATACAGCTAATATTTGGTAGAAAGTAATGTGAAGTGAATCATAAACTTGTTTTTAAGAAGAGAGAAACACCTGGCTGGAAAGTCCCTGTTATCTACACAGCTGACCTGGAGGGCCAGACAGAGGGAGACGGAGTGTATGCAGGGGGGGTGGACAGCTGCAGAAGAGAAAAAAAGAGTTGTTTGCTCTCGAAATGTGGGATTTGGCGTTGATGTCCGTAAGAGCCTGGTTCGCTGTAATAGCGTCCAAGGATGACCAATTGCAGGAGGGATCTGTCTACAGCCATCTCATAAGAAGGATCCCCCAGCTGTGGACTATATTCGGTTCATGAGATCTCTTAAATCCCCCTTGTGGAAAGGTGGAGCAAGAGCCTGGAACTCCTTGGATTTTGTATCATATCAAGGACCCAGCTGGAACTGCCTCTACTTACAGGAGTGCAATGCCCTCTTGTCTTGGCCAGACAGAAGGATCAGGACGTGACCCCAGCAAAGAAGATCACCAAAATAAGTACCAAGCAAGCCAGCTGAATTAGAGAGAGTTAAGGAAGAGAGCACTATAGAGAGAAATTATAACTTTAAATTAATTTGATATATGTATGTGAATGTTTTAATGCTGTTGCTTGGCCCTTGCTAAATTGCTTAATAAATTTATATTGTATTGATTCTGACTATTCACTAAATCTTCTCAGCATTGTAAATGCTAAGTTCTAAGTGTGCAAGTTACATCTATAGGTTCTGAAAGGTTAGTCTAGTTGTGAGTCTGCCTACATTAAAACAGCCCCTTAGGGTGAATTATCCTTACCGTTAAAACTTATTCCTAGCTAATTTACCAAGTGCAAAAGGTTCATACAAGGGAGCTGCTAACGTGCTCGATCTCCCACCTAACTGATACGGCTACCAGGTAGGGTGGGTGATTGGGGGAAGCAGGGTAGACGTTGGAATTAACAGCAGTTAGAGAAGCTAGGCGAGTCCCTTATAACCAGCTTAAATGTAGTCCAGGAAATCTGGCTGAGTAATACTCATCAGATCGGGAGACTGGACCCTTTAAACTGAGAGCTGGATAAGCACTAGTCCTGTATTGGGCCTGTGCTTTAAAACGCGAGAACCTGACAACATGTAACACTTGCAGGTTGCTTTCTTCTGTTCAGTTCACCCCAAAACTTGATGGGATTTTAGTCTGCAGCCTGTATGGCTCTTCCACTGTTTGAAGTAGCTGTCTGTTTCTTTTCTTCCGTTCAGGGTTATTATCCAACGATCGTGATAGAAATATTTTTCATGCTTGTGATGCATGAAAAAAGGAGCCAAAACACATGGGTTTTTAGCCCTTAGTCACCTGCCTGCATTTGGCATTTTGCTAGCAATCTAATGAGTCGCCTTTCATACCACTAAAATTTTACTTTGGTCCTCTCATAAAGTATTTTTCCTTAAAAGTAATTAGGGTTTTATGTATCATGTATGTTGTATTTTTGTATTGTGAAACTTTACATTGGCCTCATTCACACATTAAAAGGAAAGCTGTGAATGTTTATATGCATCTGTTACTATGAAATAGCACCGATCTCAGCCATAAAACACATCACACATGAAGAGAAATCAAGGACCAAGCAAAACACTGCTTACTTAACCACTTGAACATTATTAGTCCCATGACTGTTGGTCCTCTCTGCTGTCCATACTGTCCATACTGTTTCATTTTCCTTTGCTAACAATTCTAAGTGGCTTTCTCTCTCAACACTGCTCCTTCACTAGTGGCTGTCAGCCGGTGGCTTGTGGTCTAATATTATAAGTAGATGTAGCAAGCAAAATTAATTATTTGCCATCTGAAAGGCCCCTTGTCTCCCCTCTTGATGCTAAACCTTAAAACACTGTGATAAATTGCAATTATGCAATTGAATGTATGGGCTTTGTATGCTTTTGTTTATGTTCAATCCTTTGTAACTAGATGACTTTCATTATAAGTAGTTCTCAGTAAGTGATATTATTTGGTTGATAAGTGCCTATGGCCTGTCTGTGTCTAACAGGACCGGTTGCTGAACTTGAGCTTCCTGAGGCTCTTTAGAGCTGCTCGACTCATCAAGCTGCTGAGGCAGGGCTACACCATCCGCATTCTGCTGTGGACCTTTGTCCAGTCCTTTAAGGTACTTGCACACAATATGATGCTGACACATTCTTGATGTGAACTAGACCCGGTATTCACATTTCACACATTACTCACAAAGCCAGGTACAGTCATTTCCTGCACATACATACTCACAAACACTGGCTAAAAGAATTCAGAGTGGGTATTAATAATTAAGTATGTTTTGTTTTCCTTTCGATCCCTTTAGGCCCTACCTTATGTTTGTCTGCTGATTGCCATGCTGTTCTTCATCTACGCTATAATTGGAATGCAGGTGTGTGATGCCTCTCTGCTGTGGTCACAGAAAATGTGATAGTCACACAGTGGTTCACCTTTACAATGCTGTGGCCTGAAACTGTGTCCCTGCTGTAGGTGTTTGGCAACATTGAGCTGAATGAGGACACGGCTATCAATCATCACAACAACTTTCGCACGTTCCTCCAGGCTCTCATGCTGCTGTTCAGGTACCCACAGCTTTATTATAGACATCCCATTAACACATTAGGCAAATACAGACAGTTTTCTTTTAGGTGGATCAAATAAATACTGCTCACTGATGGATGCTCATAATAAACAACGCAAACTTTCAAATAATGAGGCCCTTCAGCGTACAAGAAATCCCTTGGACCCTCAAGGAGTACCATAAAATGTATTACTATTGGACTAATTAAGTAAAGCATTCCTGAAGTCAGTGCAACTGTGGACAAGATTGACACATCTATGCTCTTGCCTATAAGTATTAGATATAGCTTTTCTATAAATAACCACTCTTTTAATTTGGATCACAAATCCCAACTGTAATCTCTGTGTGGTTGTAGTTTAGGCCATTCATTTGACCATCTTCTTAAGCCACTTGCTCCAGTCATGTCACAGTAGCAATGCTTGTCTTCAATTTTCTCTACCTTTGTCTGGGAGGTCCCCTCTCCTGCACCAACCATGTGGTCTCCTTCCCAGTTGGCTTCACCTGGTGGATCTCCAATGGGTGGCACCCTGGTGACATCTGAATCAGGTTCCTGAACCACCTTAACTGGATCATCTCATTGCAGTCTGGCTGTACTCATTCCTCGTCACAGAAGGCGAGGGCTGTAAAGCTAATTTCAGCGACCTGTAGCTGCAGTTTCCTTCTCTCATGGCATTAGCCTTCTCACAACCTAAAAGAAATATAAGTCTGGAGGTGCTCACACATACCAGCTCCTTCACACATGGCTGTAGACCTTTATTCCAGTCTATACAGGAGGCAGCTGTGTGATGGTGCCAGACAGACAACATCAGTTGCAATGAGCTCAGATATCACCTTCCAGGTCCAGTTCAATAAAATAAAAAAAAATTGAATTTGATTTAATTTAATAATGTAGCGCCAAATCATAACATCACCTCAAAACAACTTATATAGTAGGATCTAGAACAATTAAAGTATTATAGAGAGAAATAAAACAATGTTCTTCACCATTAGAAATAGAAAATATAAGGCACAAAAGTCTGTCTCTCCTCGATGTTCATTGAGCCTTTAGTTTGATCTGACCTGAAAAGGACTACTGCCTCACTGTAACAGGAAGCAGTAACACACTCCAGAAATATCCAAGCACAGTCATTCTGCTTCATAGATAATTCATTGTGGATTTAAATTTAGTCAGTGTCTTGAACAATCTGTGTTCTATTGCAGATTTGCCTGTGGCCAAATTTAGTCATGTTCTCTTAGAAGCAGATAATTTAACTGTATGCATGAATGCAGATATGAGCTGTAAGGTCAACAAGCAGTGTCAAACCAATAAAACAAACTACAGGAAGTAGAGGGATGAAGGTGGTAACAGATTCAATTCAGTTCATCGACCAATTGATCCATTCAGCCAGGGGCAGTAGTCTAACCAGAGAAGCCCAGATCTTCCTGTGACGAGGTAGTTGTCACGGGTTGCAGGAGAGTGCCTACTCTTTACTCTCATTTATTTTTCAGTCGGCCTGTCACGTACACATGAGACATACCTGTCTTCGCAGCCTCTACACACACACACGTACACAAACTCTCACTCATTTACGTCAGATTCCGTCTACTGACTTTCACGCCTCTTCTCTCTAATACATACCTCCACCCCTCCAGCTCTCTTCCATCTGCTCCCTACTTTTACTACATATCACAGTGTCATTTGCGAATGATAGTCCATGGAGGCATTTAGAGGTACCGATTATGAGGTTACATCCCAATTTTACAGCATTAAATTAGTAATTCAGAAATCAGTATGATGATAACAACTACTTAAAATTGCACAAACCGTCTTTAGTAAAAAATTTCTGAGTGGTTTTTCTTTTCACTTTGGCCTCTTTCCAACCACTAACATGGAGGGGGACTTAGGATCCATACTGCAGCCAGATAGGAGGGGGCAATAGAGACGTTTTGACTTTCCTTTTGGTGAGCCATCAGGTCATCAATGTTTTCTACACTCCTAGTATTGCTGTGTGCTTTCTTTGTCTCCCTGACTATTACATTTTTCATTGCCAACCTTTTCCTTTGAATGCTTTCCTGTACTTCTTCTTTCCACCAACAAGTCTTTCTTGTTTTTCTATTCAGAGGACACATCAAGTACCTTCTTTGGCCCTTCACTCACCACTCCAGCTGTACTTTCCCAGTCATCTGGTAACTCTTCAGTACCACCCAGAGCCTGTCTCAATTCTTCCCTGAACTCTGCTCAACTTTGTTCCTTCTGCAGCTTCCACCCCTTAATCCTTGTCTCTACCTTCACTCGCTTCCTCTTCTTGCTTTCCAGAGTCATCCTACAGACCACCATCTGATGCTGCCTTACTATATTCAGCCCTGACACCACCTTGCAGTCTCCTACCTCTTTCAGGTTGCACCTTCTGTATAAGATATAGAAGATAAAGTCTACCTGGTTACACCTCCCACTGTTCTTATAGGTTATCCTGTGTTCCTCCCTCTTCTTCAAAGATGTGTTCACCACAGCCATCCCCATCACAGCCATTTCCATCCTTTTTGCAAAATCCACTATTATCTGTCCTTCCACATTCCTCCCCTTTACACCTTACCTACCCAACACCTCCTCATCCTCTCTGTTCCTGACCCCTACATGTCCACTGAAGTCTTCTCCAGTCACCACTCTCTCTCTCTCCTGGGGATACTCTTACCACTTCATACAACTAGCCCAGAATTCCTCTTGCACTATCACAGCTATCACAGCCAGCTCTCTGACTTTACCAGTCATAGTCTCCTCAATTAACATCTACTCTCACCTCCACCCTCTTACCTTTCCTTCTTTCTCTTGGCCTCCTAACCCACCTTCCCCCTCTCCTCCTCGTTTGTTTTCAGTCAATAGTAGCATAGTTTCTACTGGTACCCTGTTGGCTAATGGCACCAGAGGTGGTTATTGTTAATTGGCACAGCGACTGATCTAATATGGAAGCCATATTATAAATCCACATTTTTGATTTAGTAAAGATTTTATGCTGGATGCCCTTCGTGAAGCAACCCTTCCCATTTACCTGGACTTTGGACCGGCACTAGGAGTGCACTGTCTTGTGCCCCCCTTTTCAAATACACCATTTCTCTCCAAATGATCATGTAGCTGTTTAACAAAACCTTTATGGAGAACTTTTGAAATGAAAGGAAGGCTGGAAAGCCATCTAGAATTGATCTCAAACCAACTAAAATCCTGTAGTGTGACTAGAGATTTCACAATATCAGAAATTTACTAATCACCACCAGTACTACTAGAATTACACTCTTATCAGTACAAAATTTGATATCATTGCCAAAAAAGATTACCACATGTCCCATAAACTTATTTATTAAAAATGGCTTTTCTGTAAATAAATGCACCAACAGTAAAGAAAAGGATACATTACTATGATTTATGTTGTACTAGTGCAGAATTTTTGGCTAGATGTCACAATTATTCCTTTGATTGGCATAATTTTTCATGACTTTTTGAACATTTTCTTTTCTTTCTTTTTCTTTACTAGTTCAAGGTTTTTGAAAGGAATACAAAATATCAATGTTTTTTTAAAATAAGTGTAACATTAGTTACATTATGTTAGCATAAGCATTTATATAACAATAGCCTTTGCAAAAATTTTAGCCAGTGGAACATAGTTGATTTCACAGCAGCAATGCCAGCTGTCTCAAACTAAATAGAAATCTGTATTTCAGGATAATTGAAGAACAACAGGACTTTGGATATTTTTGATATGATTTGAAACCCTGAGTTCTTTGAACATATCTAGATGCTGGTTTCTTTTAGGTTGTATTATTATATTATAGTAAGTATTTTCTTCCTTGTTCTGAAAAACATGATAACACTGTTTGCGTATTGCCAGTTGTTAATCACTTATAACTCCTGGGTCATCCACCTCGTGGCAAACTACTTCCAACTCCTGAGAGTCATTCTTAATATGAGCAGCAGCTGCAATACTTGCTCTCTTCCACATGTAGTTTTTGATGTGTTTTTCCATTTTCTTCTTTAACTTATAAGGCTACATTAGGACACTTGGAACAGTATACTGTCCCTGTCAATTTGGAAAGAATTGCAACCACGGTACATAAGCTCCTTTTTGTGGCAGGGGTACTTTAAAAAAGCAAGTATGTTGCACTTTCAGAATGTATTGTAAGTATTAATTCTGGTGGCATCCCTAGGTGGGACCATAAGAGAAATGTGCATAATTGAAATCCCACAAACCTCAATAAACTGAAGCAATTTTGTAAAGAAAAGCAGCCCAGAATTTCTCTGCAGTGATGTGAGCGACTGATGAAGTCATACAAATTAAGATTACTTCAAGTTATTTCTCCTGAAGGTGGTCTTTCAAACTATCGAATGTTGGGGTATGCCTGGGACTCTATGAAGTCCTGTGAAAAGTTTATTTTTCATGTTTCTGTATATAGCACTTTTCTACTCGGAGTACTCAAACTGTCTTTGGAGTACACCTCCCCAAAAAATAAATTAATTAATTAACATGATTTATCTTCGGTGTTTACTGTGTTTGAGAAACTTATCAGGAGCTTCAAGTTAATTATTGGTAAAGCAACACAATTTTTCAGCCAAGTCAGTTCAGCTTAAGGTACACTGTTACACATTTTCACTTGAACCTCTATTGAAACCACATTATTAGACTTTTTCTGAAGGATAATTTTCCTTCACTAAAAACTACTATGTTGGTTTAATGTTAAAGCTGAACTGGAGAGATGTAAAATGCTGTCAGTCTCTTACATCAAAGCATGTGTGTTTCTTTTTCTTGTCTTTCCACTTCTTTCTGTGATTTTGATAATTTTTTATGGGGATCAGGAGTGCAACTGGGGAGGCTTGGCATGAGATCATGTTATCGTGTCTGAGTCACCGAAGCTGTGACGAGCGATCTGGGACCCAGGGGAAAGAGTGCGGCAGTGATTTTGCCTACTTCTACTTTGTCTCCTTCATCTTCCTCTGCTCCTTCCTGGTCAGTGCTGAAACACATCTAAATGTAGCCACTGCAATGATCATATGTGATGATTGTGCTTCATTGGCCTTGCAGATATTCATGCCTTCATTCTGTTTCACAGTGTATATTAATGCAATTTCATTTGTGTATATCCGGTCATTTTTCAAACTATTGGTCCATGCACTAAATGCTGTGTCAAAAAGAGATTGTTTCTTAGTTGTTTTCAAGTGTCTTTGGAAATATTTGGTTTTAAAGCTTGTGAAAGAAAAGTGTTTTGGTGAGAACTGTGACCCACATAGTTTGTAAAAAAATACTACAAAATATCAGTTGCATGTTGTTTATAAGTCAGTTCATTCATTGCTGCAGTAAGAGGTTAGCAGACACATTCTGCATTCTGCTTCTTTATAATATTTACAGTCTTGAAAACTTTGCTCACACCACAAAGTAACACACTGAAATTTGTGGCGAACCTCTGTAGTGGGCTAGTTACAAGCCAACCAGTCAGATACATAGTACAGCTGGTCTGTATCGGGACAGGATTTCTGTGCAATATTAAAATAAAAGTAAATTTAAAATATGGGTATCTTTTTTTAAATTGACACAGCAATATTAATTATTTAAGTTGGATTCCCCATGTAATTAAACCTCTTCTTTCAGTGATACATTGCACAGACACAGTTAAGGCAGCATAAAAACATTAACATGAAATCCTAGGGAAGGAAAAATTAAAATCAATAAAGAAGAAAAAGAATTAAATCAAAATTAATAGATTAGAAATCACAAGAAGGACAGTATTTACCTTATTTTTTTAGCTGGGGCAAATGTTTAAGAGTATTAAAATTCTGTTTTTGTTAACATAAGTATTATCTACACTAAAGTCTCGATTCATCACAGTTGTGTTAGTATCTTACATTCTCAGTGGACAACCAGGTGAAAAATCTGAATAAAAATATAATATTTATATGAATAACAAAAAAGCAAATATTTGCTGAAGCTATTGTGCTGGGGATGCGCACCTTTATTTAAGTAGACATGACGGGGCGGCTGTGGCTGTGGAGGTAGAGTAGGTCATCTTTTGATATGAAGGTTGGCGGTTT
>VUQH01059155.1:0-10782 GCA_015106775.1 Etroplus canarensis | reverse complement strand
CTAGAAATCCTGTCCATAAAGATTATGAATAGGATCGGTGACAAAGGGCAGCCCTGGCAGAGTCCAACTCTCACTGGGAACGAGTTCGACTGGTTGTTGGCAATACGAACCAGACTCTCGCAAATGGTTGTACAGAGACCGGACCCCACAAGAATCCACGAGGGACGCGGTCGAATGCCTTTTCCAAGTCCACAAAACACATGTAGACTGGTTGGGCGAACTCCCAAGAGCCCTCAAGGACCCTCGAGAGGGTGAAGAGCTGGTGCAGTGTGCCACGACTAGGACGAAAACCACATTGCACAATTTTTGTGCTGACGTTAAAGCCAGAGGAGGTTTGGAACTTTTACACACTATGAACCCCAGGACTTGGCAACCCTGCTCTGCTATGTGGCCTGCCATGTCCTGGCTGAGTTGCTGTGGTTCCTAAATGCCTCCACTTTGCACTGATGTTAATGCCAGAGGTGGTTTGGAGTTCGGAGTTATTGAGTCAGCAGAGCGTTGGTGGCTTAAGCTCTATGGGTCTCAGGGTTGGGCCACCCCAGTCTGTAACTTCATGTGGTCTGCCACTTTGTGACTGAGTTGCTGTGGTTCCTAAATGCTTCCACTTTTCAATAAAATCACTTACAGATGATCGTGGAATATCTATGAAGGAAGAAATTTCACAAACTGAGCGGTTGTTACCATGCTCGAATTCAGTGAACTCTGTAGAGTGACTCATTCTTTCCCAAATGTTTGTGAAGGTAGACTGCATGGCTAGGTGCTTGATTTTATGAATTTGTTAAAACTAATCATTACTTTTACCTTTTCAACTTGAGTGATACAAAAATAAGCATCTAAAATATTTCTCAAGTTTTGATCAGCTTAATACGAAGTGTTTTATTTGCCTCAGTGTTTTGTGGCAACACACTTAACCCCTAAAGTGCATGTGTGTCTAAAAACCAGTGGTATTAGGATTGGATAATGCATTAACACAAGATGCAATGGCTTTTAAGAAGGAAAAGAAATGAAGTGGTTTTTGAGAGGTATTTAAACACGAGCCTCACTTGAAAATCCGTTACTTTTTCCACTTCTAACGGGCAGCGCTGACTCTAGAAAAGGGAAGGCATGCACAGATTCACATTTGTTCATATAACATGACATCAGCTTTGCAGCTGTGTAGTGCATAAATGTGCCGGATAAATAAACTTACTTTGCTTGACTCCAGCAGCAGCTGCTGCTGCTGCTCTCAGGCATGCATGATGACGCGTATATTTTTTTTTTTTTTCTATAAATATAATTTCCTCGATTCATTTCTGAGTTGACCCTCTTTGCAGGGTGAATCTCAATTTAAATAGAAATGTTTGTAAATGAAGTGAATACTTCATACAGGAATATTACATACGAGCACATTATTTTCTGGCATCTTCCTGAGAAGTACATGTGGGCCTTCATGTGACTACTCTGCAAGGGTAACTGAGATCATATGATGCTGCCCTATAGAAAAAAAACACAGGATCATTCGGAGGGTAGAGTAGTGAATGAAGCCTGAGTCGGGTCTAATTTATCCGACTGTCTGAGCACGCAGCCATCAGATGGGACCACCGGAGTTGGTGGCGGCGTTGGGTGAGCTGGTGCGGAGGTAATTACATGCTGCCGATTGGCTTTTTGGAAGTCGACCTTGCCTGCCAGCGTGTCCACGCAACGCTTGACAAGACGACGCGGTCAACACCAGTCGCCGGAATGGCCGTGATGGGTCGCTGCAGTGCTGCGCTTCATTGTGATTACAGTAAAGTCTGAGTTCCAGTTCAGATTCTCGGCATATTATTTGAGTCATTTTTTCCGCCCCTTTTCTAAATTGCCTTCTCCAGGTCATGTTCCCCCGTCACGGCACACATCAGCAAACCAAATCTACCAGTGGCTTTGTGCATCGCCGGAAAGCCATTGTTACGCCGGCGTGTTTGTTTTGATTGCGTGCGTGTGTCCAAATGTCGTACGTGGGTATGCGTATATTTTGGTGCCGGCGTGTTCCAGCACGCATGTGTTGTGTGGAAGTGTCAGCACAGGCGGAGGATGACAGAGCTTGGCACAGATGGCCTTCCTGTCAGCCCCGGCTCCTTCCACAGCTTGACACTAGCTAAACCTCACAGGGAGAGAGAGGGAGAGAGAGGGAGGGAGAGAAAGACAGCAGTTTGGATTAGTCGAGGAGCTGCGAGAGGAGCGTTGAGTGGCAAGGCTAACACATCACACTTGAACAGCTTTCACAGGTCCAGCAAACACTTGTTTTATTTGCCTATAACCGTTGGGCTAAAAGCAGCTGGGTATTATTGAAGCCTCTCCAACCAAAACGATTGTATTTTTAGAATAAATGGCAGTAAGAGCACACGGAACGTAAGATAAGTGGCGGGGTTAGCTGTTATGTACCGGCTGCGAGATAGTTGCCGCTCCACGGCTTTAATTTCTTTTTGCTTTAGAATTTCAACTGGCATGCATACATAGAACATCAGCTAGCGTTACACTGCAGTATTATGTTACCCAGGTTGTCCAGTCTGATGCTTTATCGCCGGCTGATCTGTGGTCAGAGAGGAACTTGGGCTTGGATTGCTTTTAAAAACTTTCCATACTGCTTTATTTTCAGACTACCTCAGTCCTGTTGCCACTGATTGGCCACCTTTGTCCCATGTGTCAGTAAAGACGTCTTCTTCAGACACACCAGTACTCGGTGTGTGTGGATTTTTGGCTGTGTCCTGCGGTTGTTTCAGGAGGACCAGCAGCACCTGTCTGGGTCTGGAGCTTGCGATGCGCTCTGAAGGATGGTCCTGCTTTAGATGTTAAGACAGATCAGTGTTATTACCGTCTTTGTGGGAACGTGCTTTTGACACAGTTCGCAGCGCAGCTTCTTTGCTTCCTGTCCAACTTGTCTGTCAAAACATGAACAGTGTGAGTTTTATTGTTACATCGGCCAAAGTTTTATCTCGATAATTAACATTATCGTTTTATCGCCCAGCCCTAGTTTGTCCTATCTTATGTCCTTCCTGTGGTTGTTCTTACTGTCTCAGTAATTTTTGCTGGTGTTCTTCTTTCATCTGGTGGACCTGCTGTTAATAGCGCTGTCCATTGTCCATGATCATGACGGGAGTGGTCCGGTTGGTCGACTCCCACATTAGGAAGGCGTAATTAGGCCCTTCCTCTCACTGTTGGGCAAACATCAGTAATATGACTTTTATGGCCATGGCTACTACTACTGACCATGTATTCAGAATACTCCTGAGCTCAAACACTTTGATGTGGTGGTGAATGAGACTGATTTGTCCTTCATATGACTCTTTGTGAACTTCTTTGACTTCTGAATGGATTTTAGTTCTCCTTCGTCCGTGCATTACAGCCAGCCAATGACAAGCACCTTCTCTGTGTACTTCAGCCCTTAGAATAACCTGTGAATTGCGATGGATCCGTTATGTCACCGGCGAAGCTTGTGAAGGTGCGCGTTGAATTTCATACAAGTGTGCTGTGTTGCGCAGTGCCACTGCATCAGCAGCAATTAGTACAGTACGAGCAGGTGGTAAAGGCGAATGGAGAGAGTGATAGAAAGGGAAGAAAAAGACAGCGCGCCCGGCTGTCTGTCTTTGCCTTTGATGGGCCTGCCTCTACCATCTGAGTCGTTTCAAGCTAGTGTTGCCTAGTTACAGCGAGCAGAGGATGCAAGGGTTGGGAGGGGAGCGAAAGAGGGAGGGTGGGTTTCTAGCTCCCAGCTGGGTGCAGAGGAAACGACTCCTCAGCCCTCAACGTCCCTTAGTTGCTTGCATGTCTCACTGGCGCTTGCCATTTCTTTTGCGCGTGCGCAGAACGTGTTGAAATTTAAAAATAGGATAAATCTCCCACTTTTCACACAATCGTTTGGGATGGAGGATGGACAGATGACGAGTCGGCCTTGCAAATGTGCACTGTGTGGTTGTAAAGTGGCTGTTAATTATGTGATCTGGTAAAACGGGAAAGTCATTTACGTCAGATCGCAGTCACTAAAGGGTAGAGCATTTTGTGCAGCCATTACTGCTTGGGTTGCTTAAAAACTGCTTTTACCCATCGCGCAGGCAGCTGTACGTCTTAATGCAATCAAAAAATTCGAACAGCTTCTACTCTCAATAAACAGCAAGGTGTAAAATAGCTGATATTGCTTCGCCATCGCATTAAACGTGACTGTCAGACATAAGTGCCTGAAAAAATATGAGTCACTTGCTGTGCTAAATGCAACGTCGATAACACTTTGGAGTGTAGCCACCTGCTTTTTTGCTTTTGCAACATTTGTTTTAATGTCCATCTGTGTGTCCTTGCAGCAGCACTCGTTGCCGGCTCCTTTGTATATTTTTTAAAAGCTTTCCAGCGTCCGCTGAGCGAGTTAAACAGAACCGGGGACTTTTGTAGCAGTGTTTGTGACGCTGTTGTTGTTCTTTGGGAGCAGTTATCGGATTTCTCCGTGCCTCGGCCTCCCCTGCATTGTTTTATTTCAGCTTCAACTAATTGCAGCCATCGTTCAGCAGCGCCACTCGCGTCAGGTACGTTTTCAGCCTTAATGTAGTCTTAAAGTACAAACCTGTGAGGCTCTCTTTGTAATTCCTCTTTTAACTCGTGTCAGTCAGCCCAGGATGTGTGAACTCCACCAGACAGGACATGGCTCTGTAGGCAGGCAGAAGGTGCGGTTCTTGTACGGTTGGCAGTGCATTCATTGCTGTTTTCGGCCGTTTAGGGCCCCGAGTTTTTCTAGACATCACTTTGCTGAGCTTTGTTTGAGAATGGATCGAACATTTCGCGCTCTTTAACCTTCCAGCAGCCGAGCACAAAGCCCTTGTGGCACGACAGTGTTTGTTCGTTCTCCCTCTGCTCTCTTCTAGATAATCCCCAGCATGGATTTTCACAACATTTGGTGAGGTTCTTGACCCCTTCTGAATGATTTGTAACTTTCTGAAGAGCCAAACCAAATGTTGGCACTACGTGCAATTTGTCCAATATTTGTTTAACCCAAAAACTAATGGTATTTCCAGCAGCTGCATCTGTACTTGTGTTTAGTTGTAATCAGTTGGAGCTCAAGTAATATGGCGAGCTTGGCTAACCTACATCAGCATGATTGCTGCTGTTTAACTCGGAGTACCTCCATGCTTCAGTAATGTTTCACAGAGTGGTTAGCTGGTTAGCCGTGGACCTGCAGTAACAGTATTTGGTTATAAAACTCACCAAATGCCAAAGTGAAGCAACACTTATTAACAACTTCCTCTGCACTTCTTCTTTTCGCTCACTTTATTTTTGTTCTGCTTTGCAATAATTGTCACTGTCTCTTGACTGGCGTGACACAGTGTGCTCAAACACTTTGACACTGTAGTGCAAGCTTAGCATTTATTTTCCACAAGTAATTCACTAAGGCGGCAGAGAAACACTTCCTACATTTGTTGTCAGGCCACTGCAGCTCTGTCTTACTACTGGCTGCTGTTAAATGCTTGAAATATTGCACACATGTGTCTCATCTTGAAGCAAACGTGTGATTGCAAGCTTGGTGTGGGAGTTTTTTCTGAAGTCATGGAAATGACTAAATGTCCTCTGTTGAGCTCTAGTGGAATTTTTCCCTGACTCCTCCTGCCTCGTCTTCTTGTCCCTGTTGGCTTTTCTTTGATAAAAGCTCAGCTCTTTTCACTTTGATGAGTCTGCATCGCTGCGCAGTTTGGCAGATGTCGAGGATCAATGGTACAAGCTCAGGGGTGGTTTACGCCGTTTGAAGGAGCTGTGATGGAGCTGCTGGCAGTTTGTTCCACTGTTGTGTGTTCATGTCTTGTGTGTAGTAAAATCTAAAAGCAGGGTGAATCATTAGTCTTTCACGCACTTGGATTTCCAGTTTTTTAGTACGAACGAGGATCAGGGTCATTAAAAAAATAATAGGAGGACTTTTTAAAAAATGTTTTGCATTTTGAGAAAAAAGTCAAAATACTATTTTGAGGAAAAAAATCGAAATAGTATTTGGAGAAAAAAATCTAAATGTGGAGAATAAAGCTGTCATTTCGATTCGCGTTGGGTTTATGTGATCACTGGTTGCCACAGTATCCTTGTATCTGTCTGTTACGTTATTTCATTTTGCACAAAATATGATCAACTCGTCCAAGTGTGTGTGGTTCTTTCTTCTGAACAGATGTAATTTCCTGCACAATCTCTTCAGTGTCTTTATACTTATAACCACACTGTGTGTATGTGCTGAAAGAAAAACAATTTCCCTATTATTAAAATCGACTCTGAAGTATGATTTCACTAACTCCTCTACACCATGCATGTTGTAAAGGCTCCAACAGCTGTGCACTAGACTTGACTAGAAATGACAGCTTTATTCTCCACTTTATTTTCCACTTTTTGAAACACTATTTGGATGTTTTTTCTCAAAATACTCTTTCGACTTTTTCGACTTTTTTCTCAAAATACTATTTCGACGTTTTTTTTCTCAAAATACTAGTTTGACTTTTTTCCCCTCAAAATACTTTTGACTTTTTTTTTCTCAAAATAGTATTTTGACTGTTTTCCCCTCAAAATACTCTTGACTTTTTTTCTCAAAATACTATTTCAAATTTTTTTCTCTCAATAGTTTTTTGACTTTTTTCCCCCTCAAAATACTCGACTTTTTTTTCTCATGATAGTCTTTTGACTTTTTTTCTCAAAATAGTATTTCGACTTTTTTTCCCTCAAAATACTCTTCTGACTTTTTTCTTGAAATTTCGACTTTATTCTCGAAATGTAAAAACTTTTTTAAAAAAAAGTCCTTCTGCTTTTATATTTAAAACGGTCCTAATCCTCTTTCGTATTTTAGTGCCTCTAATGATCTTTAACCTCTGCTTTTGATGCCCAGAAATGTAACTGCATATTAAACCAGTACATTTTTAACTCGTGTGGCCAAAGGACTGATGATCCATGGCGAAGCCTCCGTCCGTCCAGCTGTCCAAAGTTCACAAGAATCACTGTATTGGTCAGATTTTACTGAAACCTACTTAGTGATCTCTAAAATTGGGGAAAAAAGCGATACAGTATCGATATTTTGCGTGGCAATATTGCAAATACAGATTTAACATTTTAGCATTAGAATAATAAAATCAGTCTTTTTTTTTAGTCCGCACGTAGTGTGTGTGTATTGTTTCAGATTGTTCAGTTGCTGAAGGGGCTGCCCAGATTTTGTTGTGCAAGTTGCACTGTTCAAAATAAATGTAATGTTACAGTACCAGACACGTTTGCATTCAGTTAACTTGGACAAGACTGTAATACAAACAGATTATGTTCATTCATCGTTTCATCTTTGATTTTCATTTATGACAGGTGACAGTTATAGTGTTAGTCGGTCCCATTTTGCAGGAATAAAACTGAAGTGAGAGGAATAGATTTTGTCAATGTCTGCTTTATCCAGTAAGGTAAAGATTACCCTTGGGGAATTTGCAGTTAAAAAAAGATGGTAAATCGCAGTATATTGCAGTATATTTTACTGCACAATGTTTAAAATCACAAAAATATCATATCGTGAGTTAAATATCGTGACAATATCGTGTTGTGGGGTCTCTAGTGAGTCATACCTCTAGTGATCTTCTAATAGGTCTTCACCTAAACTGTGCTTAAGATCAGCTAAAGATTTTTTTTCCAGGCAATGTTCTATTTTCACAAGAATTAACTACTCCTACGGGTATTGGTCTCTACTGTGATGTTCATAAAATGAGTGTTTGCATGTACCCCCGTGTTATTACTGCAGAAATACTGTCATTAGGTTTATTCATAGGCTTATAATGTGTTAAACCAAGTTAGGGCTAGTCAAGAAGTGGGGCCATCATCCTCCTCCTCATTATTTTGTGCAATATAGCCAACTAATGACAAGAAAACTTCTCACTTTCTTTCTGTACTTCACACATTACAGTAACCTGTGGATTGTGACGAGTCAGGAGCTGGATGAGCTGCTACGCCACTGAGGTTCTGGTTGGTCTGTGAGGATTTAGGTAGCAAATGGTGGCTTTTTTCTTCAATACAGAGAGGAATTCCTGACTGTAGCTATAATAGACGTGGGAATTTGGCCAGATGGAATAACGCTGTTAAGGTGTTTCTCTGAAAGAATAGGTCATCTTTAACTCTGGCCTGTGAGAGCTTATCGCCCACAATGGTTAAAACGCAGTAGCTGTATTCTGATGTGATACAATTGCAGATGTTACAGCGCCAATAACGAGGCACCGGAACATGTCAAAACTGCAACAGAACTCATAATAAGTTGCAGTCCATGTCTTCTCTAAAGTCTCCAAAAGTAGTTTTCAGTAACACTGTCCTCTGGGTGTATTAGTGGCTGTGTCCTCCTTACAGATTTCTTATTTCCTGTGCTGTCAGAGCAGACTCACAGTGTCATGTGGATAGCAGATGAAAACAGCTTTGCTTTCCCTTTACAAACTGCACTCGAGGCAGTTTTACATGAAAGAACAGATGGCTGGGATTTAAGGTTAAACATGGGTCAAAAATGGCATGCTTCATTTCACAAACTTGCATTTATGGCTTATGTAAACATACTGATAAAGTATGGAATCTTATTAAAGAAGACCGTTAGGGAGGCCAGTCTGGTTCTTCAGTTCAAATGAATTCCTATCGCTACATCCTGGGGACTTGTGTTACAAGATGTACTTAGTGGTTCCTATCGCAGCCATGTGAGTTTACTGTCTGAGAGCGCGCTGTTGACAGCTGGACAGTGCTGACCATCTGGATCCCCTCAGGCCTGAGCACCTGAGCAGGGCAACCAAAAACCTGCAAAGGTTGCTGATGTTGCGACCTGAAACCTCCCTCACGAGAAACTCTGGGGGGCAGAGTGGAGGGGAGCATCAGGAAACCGCTTACAACAGCACATACAGATAATCTTGTTCACAGCTGGAAATCCTTATAAATCTCCTGTAGCTGGTTGAGGTGGTTGTAAATAGTTAACTTGATTCACAGTGGGGACCGCAACCTTGATCTACATTTCTCAGCAATATATTCAGTAGTTGTTAAAACATTAAATCAGCATTTTCCTGAGTATAAAAAATAGGCTCATATACCCCCAAAATCTTGTGGTGTGTACCATCAGATGGCCTCTACGACTCTCTATTTCAGGGACCAGGAACTTTTACTACCAAAGGAGCCATTTTGAGCAATTTTTGACCAAAAACATCTGTGTGGAGCCGCAAAACATACTTTAGTCTTATAATGAAGGTGTCACTGTCTATCACGTAGAAATTATACTACGAGTCTTACTACTTCATGGTCTTTCGACTGCTCCCGTCCACAGCGGATCACCTGCCTCCATCTCACCCTATCCCTTGCATCCTCTTCCTCCTGCATGTCCTCCTTCACTACATCCATGAACCCTCTTTGTGGTCTTCCTCTTCTCCTCCGGCCGGGCAGCGCCATCTTCAACATCCTTTGTCCCATATATCCACTATCCCTCCTCTGAACATGTCCAAACCGTCTCAGCCTTGCCTCACTGACTTTGTCTCCAAACTTCTCCACCTGAGCTGCACAGTCATGTTTTGCTCTTATTTAAAAATCGATCCATCCGTCGGTAATGTCCTCCCCTTCTTTTCTGTCATTTGATGATGACCACGGATCAATGTAGCTGCTCCACAATCACACACGTTAACCTCAAAGGATGCTGAAGTCCTAGTATGAATTGTGTGCGTCCACCCAGGCACGCCCAGACACCTCTGGGTTTTAAGTGCCTGTTATTTATGGAGATGCAGCATGAACTTCTAGTGAGTAGGGCTGCAACGTTTCGTCGACATAATCGACAGTGTGGAATTTTAAAGTCGACGCGTCATATTCTAAAATCACATAAATGTGTTTTTGTAACTGCAATACACTACAGGAACATGTGGGGGCAGTATCGCTTTCATTGTCTGCCAAGACCGCACTAAAATACTAAAAAGAAGAAGGTAGAGTGAATGACAGAATAAACAGAGAGAGGAGGGTGAAGAAGTTGGAAGAAAATGAGACTTTCAAAAGCGTGGGAGCACTTCACAAAAAACAAACAAAAAGGCGGAGCTTACAATGCACGTTAATGCAGCGTTTAAAACGCCGCCACCCTGGAGCTGTGACGTCACCTCCAGATTTGTAAGTTTTAGAGAGTTAGGTTAATGCGTTGCGTTGATGTCTTGTTAATGTTTGAGCAATAATGTTTGTTAGTTTACCTGTCGGAAACAAGGTCTCATGGACGATGCTTGCTAACCGGTTATGTTGGCTAACGAGTTGAGTGCAACAGTGAATCAGTGAATAGGAGTAGCTACACTGTCTCCTTCTCAGCAGCTGGGAACATCAGCCTCACTCCAGAGCATGTCCACATGCTGACATTCCTCCACTGCAATCATCAGTTCATAAAGTGAATCATCTGTGAACTTTTCATTGTTATTTTTGACTGGAAAAACATCCTTCATTTGAATCCTTAGTTGCACTTTTGAACAGAGGCCATTTTTGTTACTTATTTGCACATTATCATTTTGTTTAAAGACTACTTGCACTTTAATTTGTATTAATTCATTTCATTTTTATTGTGACGGGCACATTAAATAATGTTAAAAATATATTTGATTAGTTTCAAATTCATATGTTTCATGGGTCATTATTTTAATTTGCCATGGGAACTGTGCTTATTAAGTTAAGACAGAGACATTGAGGGTGATACTGATAGGTGGGCAGACTTGAGCAGATGAGGAAAAACACGCACTGGAGCCTGGGATGGGAGGTGCACCCACAGGAGGCACAGATGAAAGGAGTGATTGAAATAATCGTTGA
>VUQH01059151.1:0-12681 GCA_015106775.1 Etroplus canarensis | reverse complement strand
TACCTTCTTTTTCTCCTTGGTCATAATAAGTTTGTTTAGTCCACATTAGGCTTTTGGCGACTTTATTAGATGATAATCTGTCATATTTAGCTCTCAGAATAGAAAGGTTTTGTAATTTTCCAGGGTTATTGTTTCTATAAATCTCCTCTTCTGCTTTTTTAATTTGGTCTTCTAGTGTTCATAGTTCTTGATTATTTTGTTTAGTTTTAGAACTCGTAAAACTAATAATTTCTCCCCTTATATAAGCTTTAAATGCTTCCCATCTATTGCTAGCTGTAGTTTCATCTGTGTTCAACTCAAAATATTTATTGATGCAGCCTTCTACAAATTTAACAAAGGCCGGATCCTGTAACAAATATGTCTGTAATCTCCATCTTGCACAGTGTTCGGGGCTACCTAAATAAAGCTCCATAGACACTGCTGCATGGTCGTTAATAACTATAGTATTATACCAGCATTTTTTAACATTTGACCGTAGTTCCATTGAAATTAAAAAATAGACGATGCACAAATGTGTTTTATATGAGCTTGAATAGCAAGAGTATTCCCTGCAATTAGGATTCTGCGTTCGCCAAATCTCAGTTAATTTTAGATCCTTCTTAAAGTTAACCAGGATGAACCAGGAGAAAGAAGAAGATTTGTAGTTCAGGAGGTTGGCCCTTATTTGATGGGATTTCAACCATGTTTACTGGGATGCTTTTCTTTCTTGCTGGAAAGTCTATCAAGGATGTCCAGGCCATGTTCAGGAAGTACACTGTCAAGGTCACATGTTGACATCAGCAGAACTTTGATTTTGGAATAATTTTTCAACTGTTACTAGACATCAAGAAAAGACCCCCAGATGACAGTTATTCAGTGTTAAAATGTTTGCTGACTATGTTTGTGTTTATTGGGGGAAATAGAAGCATTGTGAGGCACTAAGGTAGAAAACCATTAATTCATCAGTCTATCAGACATGTTAACATTGTATAAAGCAGCAGAAGTACATTTGCATCTACATTAAGCAAATCAAATAAGTTTTCACCCTAGTTAATTTTATTTTTGTTATTTTTGTTCTCCTTGTGATAGAAATTATAACTGCATTCAATGGTTTGCACCTGGAGAACATACTGCACTGCTCACTGTAAACACACATAAAGTGGTTCTTCATCAGTCTTTTGGTCTCTCCTGCTCCCCAAAACAAACAAGGCACTTCATTACATAAATAAATTTGGAAGAACTATAGAGGATCGATGAGCTCTAGTTAAAAATGTATAATGCAATTGTGTTGTGTTTGTAATGAATTAATAACAGAAGATTTCACACTCAGCAGAGTTTAGATGAATGCCTCTGACATTTATTTCTGTAGTAGGAGACAAACAGTACACGTATTCTCCAAACAAACAGCTCTTGCTCAAACACATACCGCTTGCTCGGTTGAAAAAGCACAAGAGTAGCCTTTCTGTGTATTTCCCTAAACTCTCTCTGACCCACAATACCATTGTTGGAGATATTTCTCTTCCTCTCTCTATCTTGGGGTAATTGTGTGAATCAGGAGAGATTGCATTTACCCAGACAGCTGAGTGGTGAGCTGGCAGGGTAATAAATGGCCTGATAACCAGCACTACTCCGATCCTTCTCAACGCAGAAATAAGAACAAAAAATCATTACCTGCCTCAGACAGGCCTATTCTGTGATGTCACCTGTGATAAAGAGATACATATTTCGGAAACACAGGGAGGGAAGAGAGGAAGGAAAAATTGGAAAACGGAAAAATGACAGAGTGATGACTTAAGTAAAGCAGTTATGACAACGTTTCAGGTATCAGTTTTATTTATTTTTCAGATTGCTCCATTTATTTGATGTTTTCAGAACAAGGAACTTATAGATGGTGAATGAAACCAGATGTAACAGTGAATTGGAATACTATCAGTGCTGTAATGATGTGTTGTGTCCTTAATCTCTACCAATCGAAAACACTTGAAAGCTTCAACAATATATCAAAGGATTTTTCTAAACGTAATTCATGTTACCTTTGGTTTATGTCCTTCCTGATCGCATGGACCTCTTAAGTAAGCTCAAGCATATCATGCAAGTAATCAAATATTTGGAAGCAAAATTATACCATTAGACACACACAGAGTCTCAGCAGTGTATGCAAATACAGCCTTTGGCTTTGAAACTGACATTACTTATTTAGCTTGCATTCATGTACAGTACAAAGGCAGTCACTGCAGCATCAGGTTGATGTTTTAGGGTTTTTGTTTGTTCCAGGACGCAATCACATGACTACAAAGCACAAGTGGGCCTATGCAGACAACAATTTGTGTCAGACTGAGGCAGATCTGTCAGTAGTTCAAGAGTAATTGGGACTAAAGATATGCTTCAAAGAAACATATTTTTAACCTAAAGCTACTATAATATATTAGTTTATTAATAGTTGCATTACTTACTTTTACATTTCAAGTTAATGAAGTCACAGTGAATTATCACTTAATATCTGCTGGGCATTTTACCATCTTTAAGACCTGGATTTTTTTCTAGTCAGAGCAACCAGTTTTTAAGTTAATACAAAACTGTAAAAAGATGCCAAAGAGCTGGGTATTTCCCTCAGGACAAAAAAAAAAAAATTTAATTGGACTTCACCAGGTGCACAGAAACTCAACTTCCAACTAATCATAAGCAATAAATAGGGCTGTCCTCCCAACCAGCACATTGGTTGAGAGCATGAACAATTTCAAATACCTGGGAGTCCACATCCACGTGAACCTATAACACAGGCTAGCCAATGCAATACTGTTGATTATAAGGCCCAACAATGCCTTTAGGGCCTCAAGACCCCACAGCCTGAGGACTCATATCCTGATGGACTAATAGTGAAACTCAGAAAGCCTTCTGACAGGCTGCTTCACCACCTTGTGCCACAACTGCACTGGCAAGGAATGTTTGTCTCAGAGAGGGTGGTGCACTTGGCACAGCACATCACTGGGTGCAAGCTGCGCATCCTGCAGGAGCTGTGCGGCCAGCAGTGCCTCGGAAAGTGCCTGAGAGTCATAAAGACACAACTTATCCACACAGCAGCCTGTTCTCCTTGATGCCCTCTGGTAGGAGACATGAAATTCACAAATCATGCAACAGCAGACTGAGGAAGAGTTTTTTAACAAGGCATAGGACTACTGAGTAGATGAAACATCACGTACACACACAACGCATGCACAAAACACACAAGTCGTCTCTAAGCTTTTTTTTGTGCTGCCCTTAATTTATATCAAAGATTTGAACAATTTTGGTGGGATTTTGAATCCAGCCCTCAAAGGATCGAGGAGTTTGGTTTGCTCTGTTCTCAACAATTACAGCAAATTACAGTGTATGTCAGTAGACCTTTTCAAGTTGAATAGTTCATATTTTCTTCACATGTGTGATTTAAGTGTCCCCTTATTTTTTTTTAACAGTGTACATGATACAAACAAAAGTATTGGGCACCTACACATTAGGCCCACAGGAGCTTTTATTCCATTCCATTCTCAATCCATAGAAATTAATATGGTATTATAACAATGTCCACTCTTCTGAGAAGGCGTTCTACAAGATTTTGGAGTTTGTCTGTGGGAATTGTTGTCCATTTACTCAAAAGAGCACTTGTCAGGTCAAACACAGATGTTGGACAAGAGGGCCCAACTCGCAATCTTAAGTGCATCCCAAATGTGTTTGATGGAGTAGAAGTCAGGGCTCTGTGCAGGCCAGTCAAGTTCTTCCACATCAAACTTATCCAACCATTATAGACCTTGCTTTATGTACTGGGCACAGTCATACTGGAACAGAAAAGAGCCTTCCCACAAAGTTAGAAGCATAGAATTGTCCAAAATGCCTTGGTAAGCTGAAGCATTAAGACTTCCCTTAACTGGAAAAAGGGGGTCCAGGCCAACCCCAGAAAAACAACCCCATAGCATTAATCCCCCTTCACCGAACTTTACAGCTGGCACAAAGCAGTCAGGAAGGTAACATTCTCCTGGCATTTGCCAAACCCAGACTCATCCACTGCCAAAAGATAAGCATGATTTGTGACTCCACAGAACATATTTCCACTGCTTTAGAGTCCAGTGGCAGCATGCTTTACATCACTCCATCTGACAATTAGGATTGTGCTTTGTGATGTAAGACTTACATGCAGCTACTCGGCCATGGAAACCCATGCCATGAAGCTCCCAGCACACAGTTTTCGTGCTGATGTTAATGCAAGAGGAGGTTTGGATCTCTGAAGTTATTGAGTCAGCAGAGTGTTGGTGACTTTTTTGCATTATGCACCTCAGCACCTGTTGACAACAGTTTGTAACTTTATGTGGTCTGCCACTTCATGGCTGAGCTGGTGAGCTTTCCTGAACACTTCCACTTCTCAATAATACCACTTAAAATTGATCATGGAATCTCTAGGAGCAAAGAAATTTCATAAACTGACTTGTTCCAACAGTGGCATCCTATTACAGCACGAGCTCTTCAGAATGACCCATTCTTTCACAAATATTTGTGAGGGCAGACTTCATGGTTAGGTGATTGATTTTATACACCGGTGGCAATGGGAATGAATGGAGCACCTGAATTCAAAGATTAAGAGGTGTTGCCCAATACTTTTGTAAACATGGTGTACATTGTTTTTTTTAACTATTTCTTCTACAGATATTTTCAAAAACTAGTATTCTTGAAAACATTATTTTTTATTTATTGTTCTGATATTATATCTTATTTATTGTCATGGAGCATCCCAGTTTGCACAAATTCACAACATTCAGAACTACAGTAACAATAAACAGACTGATTATGGAATCAGTGTTTTCTGCTCTTAGTCTTGGCAGTTCTTTTCCTAACTCTAACCTTGAAAATTATTTTAGCCTAAACTGTATTGATGTTGTTTTTTTATAGTTTTTATATTGAAGATATTGTTTTCACAGCATAAAACACCCTGCTGATAGAGGCATCAAATCCAAAAACTTCATCTAAAATATGCCTAAATCACCAAAATAATTGGTCTTTTCAAGGTCACCTATAACACCACTGACCAGCTTCCTTCAGTTTTTTAAAATATTGTTTTAATATCTTCTAATCATTTCTCTGAACAGTGAAAAGTGCTTCATGTTGTTGGTAGCATGACGTGAATATGTTTCTTATTTAAAAATCATCAAAAGAAACCAGATAAACCCTCAGTGGATACACAAGCTCAGTACTCCTGCTCCCTTCTCTTCTCCTCCTCCACCTCGCTGAGTGTTTCCAATATTATCAGAGGTTCCATCCCTTTGTTGCATCCATGCCACTACTGCTTCTTATATTTTTTCCTCTCACACACAGTTTCTCATACACACATGCTCCCACATATATACATGCTGTCATGATTACAGATACACATAACCACCCTGCAGGGCATATGCACAATGCAAACCCCTGCTCATATAAACTCTCACACATGCCTTGTATGTATGTTTGCCTAAGGCAGTGCTGTAGCATCAGTAGCCACCTAATGTTCCACCAGCAGGACGGCACATCACTATTCTAGCAAAGTACTGCTCAAATGTTGTAATGTCTTGTCAATACTGCTAAATCAACTTTATTTGTTCCCAGAGGCCAGTTTACAAACATTCTTCTATTATGAACAAATGAACTTTGAATGAACCCATTACATGATGATATTTTTATTCCCTTTTTTTCTTTTAAACATAGCCTTTGCCCATTTTCTGAGATTATTTTTACCCTGTCTGCTTTATGAAACAGTACAGCAGACTAGCCCTCTGGGTGCCACCAAACTCTGTGTCACCATATTTACTTGACCGTGGATTTAATGCTGGTTTCACAATACAAAAGCATGATGTATAGTTGAATAAACCTATGTAAGTACAATGTCAGGAAAGAGATGAAAAGATGTGACAGCTAAAAAATGTGAGAGGTATTACATTTACATAACTGAGGTGGGGAATGTTATGAGAAGGTGAACTGTACAGGTGAGAAAGGACTTGACTGTTTCTAATTCTGGGGCACAGGCAGGGAGGTCTGTCTCCAGGGTTTTTCCCAGTGTTTGGAGAGTGTCATGTGAAAATGTTGCTTCAGTAGTGCATTTTGTGTAGCAGTGACCTTTTAAGGATCACGAGTATGAAGGAACTCCACAACACAAAGGAGTCA
This sequence comes from Etroplus canarensis, assembly GCA_015106775.1. NCBI lineage: Eukaryota > Metazoa > Chordata > Actinopteri > Cichliformes > Cichlidae > Etroplus > Etroplus canarensis. The sequence continues at coordinate 6,537 of VUQH01059151.1, read as the reverse complement.
GACTGCTGAAAGTAAATTACATTTAGGTTTAAGCAGAAGCAGTGAATAATAGAAACTATCCTGTACTGGTTGTTCCCTCAGGGGAGTATTCACTGAAAGGTGTCACCGTGCCATCGCAGCTTTCATGCCTCGGTGACATACTTTAATTATTCACGTCCTTTAATAGTTTATTATCTTTTTTATTAAAAGAAGGGAAAGAAAACACATAAAGGAAGCTAGATACCAGCGTACTTATCTTACATGTGTTTACAAAAACACCCTCCTCTTCTTTCATTTTTCTGCTGATTATTTGAGAAAATATGAAAGTATATTAGCATAAACAAAGATGATTCATATAAACTGGATTCTTCAATTTTGCTCAACTAACTGCCTCTTTTTAAGGCTCATTTATTCAAGTGCCATTATGGCTTAAAAAATGATTCAGACTTCTGAATAGGCTGGTCTGTACATTAAAAGCGTTAATGTAAAGTCTGTATTTCCTTCTTCTATTTTTGTGTCTCTCTGACATTGTTTCGACTGTGATCATAAGAACAACCACAAATACTCTTTACAACTAAAATATAATAGAAGTGATAAAGTGAGAAACTTTATTTAAAGCTTGAGGAAATATTGACAGTTTTTCTTTTCTTTTGATTGTTTCTCATTTTTCACCGAGTGACTGAGCATCAGACTGCTTCTCCAGCTCTTCTGGGGGATACCAGATGTGCTCCCAAGCCATCCGAGAGATGTAAGGTCTCCAGCATGTCCTGGATCTATCCTGCGGTAACCTCCTGATAGGACATTTCCGAAACTCCTTACAAAGTATAACATATTCTGATAGGAGGCACCCAGGAGGCATTCTGGTCAGATGCCCAAACCATCTGAATTGACTTCTTTTGATGTAAAGGAGTAGTGGCTCTCTCAACCCTTCCTGAATGACCAAGCTCGTCACCTTATCTCCAGGGCTGAGCCCAGATACCCGTCAGAGGAAACTCATTTCTGCAGCTTGTATCTATTTGATCACTACCCGGAGCTCGGTAGGAACTTCAGTTACCTGCATGAAGTTGGCCCCCCACCCCATGCAAAACTTCGGGAAAAAACAAAAGTTTTTACAGAACAAACCAGCACAAACGAAGCACAAACAGAAGCAACCATTCCAGGATCAATTTGGACCATCTGGTGAGGTCAATCTGGGTGACCTCAGGATGACCTATAAAGTAATCATTAATAACTCAAAAACCAAAACAGCAGAAACGAAAGTTTTTACAGCACAAACCAGCACAAACGAGGCACAAACGAACGCAACTATTTTCCCAAAGTTTTGCATGGGGTAGGGGGCCAACTTCACACAGGTACTTCGATTCACTGGTAAATCGACAGCTTCACTTCTCGCTCATCACCACAACAGACATCACAGCACCCTCATTACTGCAGACACCACTTTAGTCTGTCAGTCAATCTCCTGCTCCACTTTCCCCTTACTCATGAAGAAGACCCTGATATACTTACTGTAAACTCCTTCACTTGGGGCAGCAATTTGTTCATGACTCAAGCTGGGCACTCCACCCTTTTCCGGGGTAGAACCATGGCCTCAGACTTGAAAGAACTAATTCTCATTTCTGCCACTTCGCACTCTGCACCATCCCAGTGCAAGCTGAAAATCACTGCCTGATAAATCCAAAGGAAGCATATCATCTACAACAACAGCTTCGTGACCCTGCCGCCACCAAAACGGAGACCTTAACCACACCTAGAAATTCTGTCCATAAGAATTATGAACAGCATTGGTTACAAAGGGCAGCCCTGGAGGAGTCTGACTTATTGCTGTCAGTGCAAACCAAGGTCTTACCATGGTTGTATAGGGACTGAATAGCCCGTAACCAGGATGAAAAAATTTGAAGTTTTGATGAAACTCAGATGTTCCCTGGTGGGTTGGACTACTCATGGTATATGGCAGTGAATCTGTTTGAGAAGATGTCCGGAAACTTACTAAGTAATAATCATAGTGTGGCCAGATACTGGACAGAAAGAGGATTTCTATTTAAATCTATTTCCTGCGAATTGTGTCAAGTGATTCAAAACACTTATTTTAAAAAGTTATTTGTGAATCAACCAGCACTTTCTTCTGTTGTTGTATGCAAGTCAGTGTGCTATATTAAAATACTGCTAATTATAAAGTGACCATATGATCATCCATATGGCTCATTTTAATTGCATCTCTTCTCATCTGTCATTACACACCGATAATAAGCTACAGCTTTGTCTTTGTTTATACCTGTTCCTTTTTCAGTCAGCCTTTTTCCCTGCTCACACATCTGAGTTAACAGAAGACTCCGCGAAACAAATAAAAATATTACCTGGACTTGTTCCATCATCTTCATTTTGTCTCACACAACTGTTTGCCAACTTCTTTTTTATTACCTTTCTTGTTATGTTTGGTTTTTGTTTACTCACTTTGTTTTTTTCTGTTACTTCTTTTTGAAGATGCGCCTTTTCCTGCCAAGACATCCTTATCCTCCATAGATGCCAGGAGCCTGCAGAGACAAATTGAAACTGTATCATTTGCCAGTGGTCATTTGTGTCAGGGCTAACTCACTGCAAACTGACGTCTCCAAAGTATTTGAAGGAATTTGACATTTTGGGAGGCGTACTTCACGTTCTTCCTGGGAGAAAGATGAAGAGATCAGAGCTGGTGATAGAAAACAAAGCCTAACATTAGAACTGTGAGCAATGGAAATCAACTACCCTGGCTCTCTCTTACATACGCCCACAGCTTTTAAATCTCACTAATTAACACATTCTATCTCCTTTGTTAAAAGCCCTACAATTAAAAAAATTTAAAAAATAACAAGTTGTCAATTCATTCTAACTCAGTGTAGTCATTTCTTCAGACAAGAGCTTCAGGCAATAACCTCCCAGTGTCTTGTTGTCATATGTGTACTACCATCACCACCACCCACACAGACACACACACACTACCACCAAAAAGCCCAAATTTGTCTTTTTTTCATGACTGTGTACAGAGCAGCATAAGTTAGGCTTAGTATCGTCACCTTTGTAAGGACCCCAAATTCAAGTCAATCACCTCATCTAGTACTCAGTAAAAAGGTGAATAACAACCTCAAAATTATAACATTTTTAGTTAAGAATCAATATACACATGCACACATACAAGGAGATCTGTTATGTCTGCCTGTATCTTTTGTATAAGCAATTTCTCGCCACTGTTGGGCCATAAACAAATTCCACCAACTCTGCTTAAAAGGCCAATGTTCAGAAAGTCCCAAGCCCAAAAAAAGAACAATATTTTTAAGGGTCAATGACATAGTAGCTCATCTCGTTCATGACCCATCACAGTTCACAGGTTATTGTAATGTGTGAATACCAGAAAGAAAGTGATGTTCTCTTGTTATTGGTTTGCTCTATTGAACAAACTAAAGAGAATTAAAATCTATTGAGAAGTCAAGGAGGCTCACAGTCAGTCATATCAGGACAATAGTCCTAGTTCTTGACTGACCTCAACCTAGCTTAAAACATTACCATGCTATAAATAAATCTAATGATGGCATTTATGTATAGAGAAACACAGAGAAGCACAAAGAAACACTCACTGTATGAACATTACAATCCCAACTAATACTCTTAGAGTAGCAGAAGTCATCTTTATTGTCAATTTTGCCATATGGACAGATCATACAAAAGATCAAAATATAGTTCCCCCAAACCACATTGTATAAACAAAGGCATGACTTAAGAATTTAAAAAAAAAAGATAATACTTAGAACTCAGCTGGTATGCATCTATCTTAAATTTGATCCGGTAAGACCTTCTCCCTTGACCCTACAATCTCATAAATGTCATCAGTGCTTCTACCCATCATAGGTATTAACCACACAAAGTTTAGTAAAGGTGTAACAAACAAGTCAGCTCCTATGGTGCCAACGATATTTATATTGATGACCCTATGTGACCTTGACCTTTGACCCCATGGCCAAAGGGGGAAAAAAGTCATTATACACATCACTGTAACTAGAGAGAATAGAATAGAATAGAATAGAATTGCTTTATTGTCATTGCGCAGTAGTACAAAATGCATAAGCACAACGAAATTGGAGCACAGCTCCCCTTTCATACACAGACAAACACAAAAAGACATACAATTTAAAAAAAACTGTAGTTGAAGCAACACAGGCTTATATCAAATGTTTGAGTTCAACAGAGCTATGGCTATCTATTTGTCCGAGCTTTCAGTACCCTGAAACGTCTACCAGAGGGCAGCAGCTGAAACACCTGATGTCCTGGATGTGAACTGTCTCTGAAAATGCTGCGTGCCCTCTTGAGACAGCGGGTGCTATAGAGGTCTTGTAGGGAGGGGAGAGGGTGTCCGATGATCTTCTGGGCAGTGCTAATAATCCTCTGTAATGCCTTCCTACATGCCATAGTGCAACTGGCAAACAGAGATACAGTATGTTAACACACTCTCAATGGAGCAGCGGTAGAAGACAGTCAATAGGTCCCTCTTCAAGTTGATCCTCCTGAGGATCCTCATAAAGTGGAGCCGTTGTTGGGCCCTCTTCACAACCGCCAAGGTGTTAGAGCTCCACTGGAGATCTGCATCCATGTGCACACCCAGGAACTTGAAGCTTTGCACCCTCTCCACACACTCCCCATTTATGTAGACGGGCTGCATATCAGTCTTCCTCTTCCTGTAATCCACAATCATCTCCTTTGTCTTGGAGGTGTTGAGAACCAGGTTATTATCAGCACACCAACCCACCAGACTCTGGACCCCCTCCCTATAGGCCGTCTCACCTCTGGTGATGAGTCCCACTAAGCTGGTGTCGTCTGCAAATTTGATGATAGTGTTGTCTGGGTAGATGCTGACGCAGTCATATGTATACAGAGTGTATAGCAGAGGACTCAATACACAGCCCTGTGGAGAGCTGATGTTAAGGCTAAGGGCTGATGAGAGGTATGGGCCAATTCTGACTCTCTGTACACGATTGGAAAGGAAGTCTCTGATCCAGTGGCAGATGGGGGCTGGGAGTCCTATATCCATCAATTTTCCTGTCAATCTATCCGGGAGTATAGTATTGAAGGCAGAGCTGAAGTCGACGAAGAGCAGCCTGGCATAGCGTCCCTGTAGTTCCAGATGTGAAATGGTAATATGGAGCGCTGTGCAAATGGCGTCCTCTGTCGATCTATTCGCCCTGTATGCGAACTGGAATGGATCAAATGTGGGGGGTAATAGCGTCAGACGAGTTTCTCAAAACACTTCATAACCACAGGTGTCAAAGCAACTGGTCTCTAGTCGTTAAGACGACTGATGGTCGTTTTTTTGGGCAACGGGACGATTGTGGCCGACTTCAGGCATGGTGGAATACAGGACTGGGACAGTGATTCGTTGAAGATTCTAGTGAAGACTCCGGCCAGCTGCTCTGTACACTCCTTTAGGACCCTCCCGGCCACTCCATCTGGTCCGGCGGCCTTCCTGGGGTTCACTGCCCTCAGTATGCTCCTCACCTCATGTTCCTGCACCGTGAAGCTGGAGATGTTATAGTTCAGTGGTTGAGCTGCAGCTGCCTTAGTCCCCTCCACCTCAAAGCGTGCAAAGAAGTGGTTAAGTTCCTCCGCTAGCACAGCATCGCTCTCATCCGTCGTGGTGCTACTGGACTTGAAGTGGATGAGGTGCTGGAGTCCCTGCCACACCTGACGCGTGTTGTTGCTGCTGAAGTGGTCGTCGATCTTCCTCCTATACTCTAACTTGGCCTCTCTGATGCCCCTCTTCAGGTCAGCTCTGGCTGCGCTGTACAGCACTCCGTCCCCAAGCCTGGAAGCAACATCACGTTGCCTTAGCAGTGACTTGACCTCTTTAGTCATCCAAGTTTTCTGATTGAAATGCACCCGGCGACATTTGTCGACAGTAACACTGTCGACGCAGAAGTTGATGTAAGAGAGCACAGATGAGGTGTACTCCTCAAGGTCCTGATGTTCAAACACACTCCAATCTGTACTCTCAAAACAGTCCTGTAGCTGGTGTGGTGCATCCTCTGGCCATATTTTCACAATTTTTATAGTTGGAGGAGCTCTCCTCCTGATGGAGGTGTATGCAGGAATCAACAGCATGGACATGTGATCTGACAGACCCAGATGTGGTAGCGGTCTTGCTCTATAGCCTTCCTGGATGTTGCTGTACACTTTGTCCAGCGTGTTTGCACCTCTCGTTGCACATTTAACGTGCTGATAGAATTTGGGGAGGACTGGCTTCAGTTCAACATGATTAAAATCTCCTGCTATGATATGCACTGCTTCGGGATGAGAGCTCTGCTGTCTACTAACCGCTCTGTGTAATTCTCCCAGAGCTACGTTAGCATTAGCATCGGGTGGCATGTATACGGCCGTTACCAAAACGACGGTGAACTCGCAGGGTAGATAGACGGGCCTGCATCTTACAGTTAAATATTCCAAGTCTGGGGAACAATGTCTGTCTACCGTCTCTGCATTTCTGCACCAGCTATCGTTAGTATAGATGCACACCCCCCCTCCTCTACTCTTACC
>VUQH01059148.1:0-15217 GCA_015106775.1 Etroplus canarensis | reverse complement strand
AATAAATATATATATATTAGACACTTGCTTAACTTCTTGCAAAGAAAACTTGTGCACTATCCCAGTGGTTCTTAAAGCTCTCACACCAAGTACCACCTAATACAATAACTGGATTTATGATTACAACTCTAACTACTAAACATGGGTAACACCAGGACTACCATTTATATACAGGTTAAACAAGGACTAAATCATACAAGTAACAAGGAAGAATGAACACATTAGTCCTGTGCTCAGGTCTATACACTAACTGTGGCTCCGAGAATAAACTTTAAAGTACTAAAGTACATCTCTGACATGTGAACTATCTCTGACTTTGAAGACCTCAGGGGCTGGCCTCTTGTTGAGACCCAGAGTCAGGACTAAACATGGAGAATCAGAACTTGCAGCTAATATCTGAAACAGTCTTCCTGGAGATGTGAGACATGCCTCTGGTCTGACAATGTTCAAATCGAGGCTTAAAACAGTCCTGTTTAGTTATTTTATTTATTTTTATTTGACCTTTATTTAACCAGGTTTAAACTCATTTTCAAGAGTTATTCATATGACTGAAAAAAGATTATCTGCACTCTTTTCATTTTAAAGTAAATTTGGTGATGATTATTTATGCCTTGTGTGTATTGTGATTTAATGCATCTTTTCTGCTCTGTAAAGCACTTTAAATTACTTTTTGCACAAATTGTGCTATACAAATAAACTTGCAGTCACACTAAAAACATTTACACATGAACCAAACGTGATGTACTGTACTAACACTATTTACTACACACCCAATTCAATCGTTACACCCCAAGATTAGAACACAAAAAAAACACAACACATACAATATTATCTTATTCATGTTACCACACCAAGTACCACCTAATACAATAGCTGGATTTACGATTTACTTATCAGAATACTACAGAATACTAGTAAATTAGTGAGTGACTTACGTGAGCTTCCGTGTGTGGACAAGTCTGGGCCAAACGTCCTGGTCAGTGCTCCCGCTCAACCTAGTTTCTCTGCGCATGTGCCAATTCAAACGCTGTATGTACTTTTTTGTACTAAAATTTACTCTGTGTTTTAAACATTGGCAGACCTTTTGAAAAAAAATTTCCTATTAAATGTTACTTTAAACCTAGAATTCCCAATTTTAAACGATTAAACCCTTTACTACAATGTAATGTAAACACTGGACATGATTAAAAAATGTAAGCCTGTTTAATTGTTTAAATATCAATGTAATTTATTAAATAAAAATTACAACACCAAAAAGTCAGTTTTTTCAGTGTATAATTCAAAAGTCCTTAGTATGCACAAAGGCAGCTACATCAACAGTAACAGTAGCGCTTTATAACACTATGCACTCTTTCTGTAGATTTGCTGAGTTGTAGGCCATAAAACACACTGGTGAGTTTTAACCCTTTAGGGCTGTTCAAGCACCTGTAAAAGTAAAAATACTAATAGTAATTATAATATATTTTATTATTATTTTCTGGCATCCCATTCTATCATTATATATTACTGTACACAATATCTAGGGTACACTGCCAAATCAATTTTGAGCTCTATCCAGTTGCATGGACTTCATGATAGCATTTTATAGGACTCATTCACAAGAACATGGACTGAACAGACTGCAAATCTATTCTTACCTTGGGGATAGCCTAATATGCCCTGTGTTGTCATGTAACTTTGACCGCTCCCTTGTATTCTCCCTAAGGAGTTGCCGCAGTGGATACATCCACATTAGTAATTTGGCAGAGGTTTTAAGGCATCTTCCTGATGCAATCCTGCATGGTGAGAGGGGCTTGTGTCCCTACTTGGAATCAAACCAAGGACCTTGCACTTTTAAGGCAAGTGTGTAAACCACTACATTACAGGGACACATACCATATCCTGTGTTGAGTCTGCACACTAAAGAGGGATTTTGTATGGAGAGGCAGCCCGATTTGCCAATATCTGTCGTAAATGACACTACTAAAATAGCTTTATAATTTTCTGGACTGCCCCACATGGTTACAAGACTGCAACAATGCCGTGCATATTACTCCCATATCTGCTTTGCTGCAAATTGATCTTAAACTTTGGAACTTTTTGGTCAGAGTGATTGAGTCTTTGCCACAGGTTTTTTTAACTAAAGGGTCCAAACTAAATTATTAGATTATTATACTGAAATCTGAATTATTCTCAGACACCACAGTAGACCAACTTATTTGTTTTTTCTTGAAAGTAACATTGTAACCTAACTGGAGAGGTGAAAAGCAATGAAATATTTACAAGCAGCATATTCTTTTCTTCCTTTTACTAAAACTCTTAAAGTATCATCATCATCAAGACATGAAGTACTTTGGTTTAATTGATATATTAGTAGCAAAGACATATGCCTGACATTCTAACTGGGGGCTGAGCCCCCAAGGTCTTGTCCTAGTATTGCCCCTGATAAAATAGCAGAGCCATGCACTGATACAGCAAGTGAAAGTAAGCAGCATTACTTTAGCAGCATTAATGACTTAGTATGAACTGTATATTTAATTAACTCAAAATTGATTGCATATTATTTACAGACATTACTGTCTTCAGACCAAGAACTGCATAATTAAAATGTTTATATAACTGACAGATTAGTATTGAGTGCAAAGTTCTGCATATATAAGACATTACTCTTGTCATACTTACCAATCCATGGACTATATCTTTATACTATTAAAACTCATTGACAAAGAAGGTAAATGAGGTGCATTGATTATGAGGTCAGTACTGAGAACAAACCACAAAATGTGTACCAGCTATTTAGTTTTGTTATTTTTATTGTAGAATACAGATGAAAAGCATATGTTAATAGTTCATATGTATTGGACTCAGCAGACGCTTTAAATCCCTACTTTTATGCTGTTCTGGCACAGATACCAGACAAGGATTTCCTGAATGAAAATGGCTAAATTTGTTGTAGACGACAGACATCAATGGAATGATATGCTTGCATTCTGAAAAGATATACGCCCACAAGCAACACATTCCTGTGTTCACTAAACATCAGTACTACATTTTTCCTCCCACCTGTTTGATCAATGTGGCGCAAAAGTGAAAAGTTTGGTATGGCTGACTTTGGGAAAAGATTTCAATAAAATAAAATTACAGAGAGAAAAAAGCAACAAGCACACCGTCCCACATGTCAGAGTGAGCGTCTGTGTGGTGAGTGGAGCTTTGTTGTCCAACTTCCAAACTGAAAGCATCTGCTCAGCCACTTTGTGACTAAACACACATCTGTTTCTTTAAATTGGATTGCTGTAAAAATTCAACTGGAGGCCAATGAATCTTTGTCTTTGCTTTTTTTTTAAAAAAAAAAAATCATTTGTTCCTCATAAACATGTTTCCTTTCTGAAGAGGAAAACAACAGCTCTTCAAAAAGATTGGTACGCCATAAGGATTCAAAGCAGCGGCCTATCTTGTAACACTGTGAGGTCAGCTTAAGGACAAAGCCATTTACCCGCACAGTTTATTATCCCACAAGAGTGTGTGCAGATGATATACAAATCAGATGTGTGGAGAAATGAGAGTGTAAGCAAATTGTTAACGGTTGGTATATGACACCCAGGGGCCCTCTCCACTTCTTCACAGGCAGTTTGACAACAAACACATAATGGGGCAGGCAGGCAGCCTTGGGTGAGTCGACCAGGGCGCACACACAGACAGAAAGTGTTTGCTCTGTTAGAAACAAACTCTGCTATTCCATTTTCTGACACTGCGCTTCCTGAGCGTGTTTATGCTGAAGTAGAAAGTCCAGGAAAAGCAAACTAAGATGGGCACAGTTAAAACAAAAGTGACAGAGGACTGATCGAATCCCTTAATGATTTATTCTCCTAAACAGGAAAATGTGCCAGAGTCAAACTTGGTTGAGTTGAATTAATTTACAGCCAAGTGTCCCAGCCACCTGCTGTCGCCATATCACTTACCACTGCTTGCCGAGTTCAACGGAAGTGAGGTTGAGTATAAACAAAAATAAATTCTGTAAAATCTAAAGGAAAAATAAACCCTTTAACTGTGTTTACATGAGGGATTGTACTCATGAGTCCACTTCTTAAGCCTTGGCTGTTTACTCAGTACTCACACAGGCAGGCTCTGGATTCACAGAGTCCCTCTTGGGTCAATATTTGTGCCACAGTTAGCTAAAAAAAAATGGCATGAGTTTTATAATTTGCAGCTCTTGTCAATTAAGAGTGATTTTGGTTATGGCTTTCCTCTAGCCCAAAGTACTGCACATTAGAGTGCTTTAAAACATTTAATCAGACATTATGTCAAAAGCTTGCCTGCTAATGCAGCGATACATAACGAATCAGAAGGAAATGGTGTATAATTTAGAGGGTCTTGATGTTTTCAGGCTGAGGTCAAAGAAGGTGTTGATCCCAAGTGATTTTAGGTCTCGCTTTCCTTCTTCTTTGCAATCACATTTAATTACTAGAGCTCTATTTTTGAGTATGACACTGCACCTTTGACATAATCAGCAATTCCTCACAATAGAGGGAGCTTAAGAATACACCTAAAACACATTACAATTAGAATATGGTCCTCTATTGTTATTCTATTGAAAGTGCCTGTTAATCCTGTAATGAGCAGACAAGGAGCTGTGTGAAGATGGAAAAAGTCATTTGTCATGACCAATGTTTCCAGTGAGGAAACAATTTAAAATGTTAATTTACTGCTGTCTTGGAGCTCTGCCAAGAGGTTTTTTATTGCTAGGAGTAAAGAGATGACTCTCACATTTGTGGTGAATTCTACTGAATACCAGCTACTGTATTTGGCTTTACCAGATTTTTCTGGACACTTTGGGGTAGTGAAACTATGGTAAACACAACACAGATGAAAGCTGTGGCAGACTGTTGCCTTTTTACGTTGTTGCTTTTATAATTGTTGATGGTTTTTTTTATAATGGTTGATTTTAGGTGCTTCTGGTTAATGAGACTGCAATATTTTTGGTCACCACCAGGGAATATATGGATGTTTATAAGCTACAGTTGTGAAAAACAAAGTACATGTCATGATTCAGCAACTTGAAGAAAAACCTTTAGCATCAATAACTTCAAGTGACCTTCAAGTTTTCTTTATGACTTTGTTGTGGAGGAATTTTGGCCCCCTCTTCTTTACAACATTGCTTGAATTTATTGAGGTTTCCAGCCATTCCTTTATGCACTGCTCTCTTAAGGTCCCGCCACAACATTTCAGTGGGGTTGAGATCTGGACACGACATGACCGATTCCTCATACTGACAGCTGGTATGAGGTTTTTGTGCTGATTTGCTGTGTTTGGCTTTTGTCAAACATGGCACTGTGCATTATGGCCAACCATCTCCACTTTGGTCCTTTCTGTCCAAAGTACATGGTTCCACAAGTCTTGTGGTTTGTTCAGATGCAGCTTTTTAAACCTAAGCCATACTGCCATGTTCTTTTTAGAGAAAAGAAGCTTTCTCCTGGCAAGCCTTCGAACACAAGCCATACTTGTTCAGGCTTTTTCTAAATGTACTGTCATGAACTTTAACAAGATTGTGGTACTGAATGCTCCAAACTGCCTAAACTTCTGTTTTTACAGATGCTATCACACTGGTTGATCAGTTAATCAAGTGCATTTGATTAGCAGCACCTGACCACCTCTTAATACCTGTGGAAGCAGTAAGGGCTGCTTCCACACGACTGTAAATGCAAGTCGCTAACTTTGTCAGTACTGCAGCCTTTTCATTGAAAACAGCTGCATGTGGGCTGAAAAGATCAGCACAATAAGCTACAAAGTTCAATCATCTTTGTCCTTATTAGGGGAAATATTGCGTTAGTTGCCTAACCTCCTTTACAGATTATCTTTCGACTGAAATGTAAAACTCTTCCAATTCAGAAACATTTTAGGAGAGTCAAAGAAATCATCCATGTACAGCAGTTTTATCAGTCCTTCATGCACTATCTGAAGATTCCCTTTGAGACTACTCCACCTGTGGCTGGGCTTCACCATTACTAATCAAATTAGGGACCTGGGGAGCTGTACTGAAACACGACATACCAAAAAAACTCCCATGTGAATCCAAGACCTCTTCATTACAGTGCTCGATAAGTGAGAATTAGTCACTATCTCTTGGGCTGCCAACTTTCTCCCATGTCCTTATCAAAAATGTTGTAATGCCAAAAAAATATTTGCTGGGAAAACTGAAAAGTATCCCAAAACTGAGATGCTTTTGCAAACTGTTGATAGATCCTGTGACTGGAATGAAATCATCAGATAAAACACAAAGAGTGGAATACAAGAAACAACATTGCATTTTGAAAGTATTTGAATTCTAAACCCAAATGTTTCAGGACAGTACTTATCCACACAGCATTGTTTTTTTTCTTACACTCTCCCAGCTGTTGTGATGTTTTTGTGGAAAAAGAAAAAAACATGCTGATTACTGGAAGCCAAAGCGAGCAGGAGGCTGTTTTGAGTGGTCTGCTTGCTCTTACTCATGCAGTGCAGCTGCCTCTTCTACTCAGTGAGGTATCCTACTCTCATACTAAAGCGTCCTACCTCTGTCTATCCATCTATTTATCTATTTATCCATGCCTGGCGCCATCTTTCTGCTATGCTCAGCAACTATTACGCATGTCAAACTAGCCGCATGCGAATAACAGGGTTGCAACAATGTCCAAAACCTATTTCCAGAGTTGTGGTTTCAGCTGATGAGCTGCTATAATGCTAAATCCTTAGAAGCTGCACAATCATAACCTTAAACTTGGACTCCAGACAATCCAGGATGGTGTTGGTTGGACTACTATTAGCATTGTAAAAAGACAAGATGACACTGGCATGACAGTGGCTGATGGGCAGATGTTGATGACCTCATTGTGTTTGCGGTTAAAGCTCATAAATCACCTCCCATCATGCAGTATTACATCTGGACATTCACTCTGTGTTTTTTATTCCCACTTGGGATGACTGTGTACTACATAATAAACAAAATCTGTTAACATCTTATTCATTAATATATTGTGTCAAAGACTCCTTGAAAAGAGTGAATGGTATTCAGTGGTATCATTTTCAGTGGTAGCATTTAATACCTGAGATCATGTTCCTGAATCATTGCTTTTATATAATTTCTGCCAAGTTTTACCACAGAGGAGAAATTAATCAACGTTTTCCAGAGTTCTGTTGTGGCAGGTTGCCGAACACTCTTTAATAAACGCCATGGTTCAGGTATTAAGTTGTTTAATTTGATGGAGAAACGCACACTGGGTATATGCGACACATTGTAAAGTCCCATCTCGCTCTGCCTGCAGACTTCAAGCATAAAAAAATATGCCTGACAGCTGTGGGGAAACATATGCAGCTGATAAGCTTGAGTTAAAACAACTGGGTATTCAGCTGGAGGTGATCAGAGGATAGTTCTACCAGGAAAGACACATTCCAGTTTTGACGAGATTCAGCTCTAATTAAGCTACCTCAAACACAAACACACCCTCCAAAGAAAGTAAATATAATCATAAGTGCCACGTTGTCAACTTTTGTCTTCCATACTTTAAGTCAGCATAAAAAGATATATTAAAATGCACTCAGGAATTCTTCAAGAAGTGTTACAGCATGCATAACCACAAAACAGGGTGTGGATAGGATAAAAGAAATTTTTAGTACAGATTGTACTGTTGCTTTCATTATATAGTTAAGTTCTCTCTTTTTACCCATTACTCAGTATCTAATGCACAATTCAATAACAAAATGCAAAATCATGACTGATAATGTGAATGAGAATTGGGGGAACAGACTGGGAATGCTGCCACCTAGTGAGCAATTTGAGCAGAGAATCTTTAGATTAGAAAAGATTAAAAATTACAGACAGATTGGGTTTTCCTTTATGTTGGGGAAAAAATTGCAGTTTTAATGCTGTTAGCTGGAATATTGACATACTCACTGCACTCACTGGACTTAAGATTTTTCAACATTTGAGAGACAGAGCTGTTCAGCCTTAGTGGAAATACAGTTATGTAAAAAAGGAAGTTTTTTTGTGTAAAAAATCAAGTACACTTTTACTGCTTCCATACGACTTAAGAAAGTAAGTAGCAGCTCGGTGCTGCTAATCAAATGCAGTTAATTAATTATCAGCCAGTATGACCACCTCACCTAAAAGGCGGTGTTCAGTGTTCAGTGGAGTGTTCAGGTATGTGTTCAAGGAGTAGAAATCCCAGTAAATTTACCCCAAAGGTCAGACCATGCAGTGCCCTGAGATACTGAAAAAACAAAACATCAACAACAAATTAACAAGAGCTACATCTCAGACTCTACAGGCCTCAGTTACAGTAGCATGTTAAATGTTACAGTTTATTACAGTACAATGCTGAAAGGCCTGAAGAAGTATGGCATGTTCAGAAGGGTTGCAAGTAGAAAGCCTCTTTTCTTTTAAAAAAAATGACGGCAAGGTTTAGGTTTGCGAAGCTGCATCTGAACAAACCACAAAACTTGTGGATCAGTGTCCTTTGGACAGATGATACCAAAGTGGAATTGTTTTGCAATAATGCAGAGCCCCATATCTGGCAAAAATCAAATGCAGCATATTAGCATAAACACCTCACACCACCTGTCAAGCAGGGCTTTTTTTGCAGTCACAGGACCTGGGACACTTATAGTCATTGTCATTCAACAGGACAATGATCGCAAGCACATCCACAACACAATGGTTGAAAAAGAAAAGAATTAAGGTGTTGTATTGGCCCAGTTAAAGTCCAGCCCTCAGCTCTATGTAAACACTGTGGTAGGACTTCAAGAGAGCTATACATAAACAAATGCTCGCAAATGCCAATGAGTTGAAGTGACATTTTTAAGATGAGTGGGCCAAGATTCCTCTATAGCAATGTCAGAGACTCATGAAGTCATACAGAAAACAATTACTTCATGGGACTGCATAGCATCCTGTGAAATCTTTTTCATGTAAATGCATTTGGTCTTGGACTGCTTTTGGTTAATTGCACTATTACAGAATATGCAGGACAGATATTAAATAAACTATTCTACAATGTAATAAACATTTTTTAAGAATTACTTTAAAGTTCACTTTAATTTTAGCTTAAAGAAGTGATGTTTCACAAAATATTATGACCTCATGCTATAGACATGTAACAGATACTGTGGATCCCACAGGAAGATCTCATACAAGCTTTGAATAAATCGTCTCAGATTAAGGCAGCAGTTCTGTCTGTAGCCACTTGGTGATGCTCTCTCAACATGCATTATGCTGCAGAGGGTTCCGCATGACATTTAGGGATAATACTTTAAATGGATGAAATATTGCAGACTCATTTTTCATGAAGCACGCTGATAAGGCAATAATCCATGTAAAAGCCTAATTTTTTTTATTAAATCTGCACCACAATCACAGAGGATGGGATGAAAATGAAGCAAAGCGGAGCAGTTTGTGAGATAATTTTAAAACTTTATGACAATTAAGGATCAGATTGTACAAATGGAGCTGCACGTCCCTGGTATTTTGTATATTCATTTTCATTACAGAGCAAAATTTAATTACCAGCTCAGCAAATATTCCACAATCTAACAAGTCCTACCCCAATTATGGATTTTTATTAATCCGGCAAGTGCATATCAGCCTGGAAAGTCACTGAGAAAGAAAAATCTGCTTGCAGATTATGACTAAGCAACTTAAAGTTAAACAAATGAACCATGTCAAAATACAGCGATATACAGGCTTTTAAACAGATCAGAAAACATTTATTTTTGCTTTAACTTGGAATTGTCACATAATGCCTGGAACACTGCTTATTACTGAAGCTCAGTGCAGCAAACATCCTAAGACTTTTTGTCTTCATCATAGCTGAATGGTGCACAGGTTCAAGGCTGATCCTTCGCCTTGGAAGGAAATTCCTCACTGCGGTCTTCTTGATTTCCTCGTCAATCAGCCCCCTCTAGTCAGTGCCAAAATACCTCAGCTATGAATGCTGACATGCTGTGATTAATGTATACATTTTTAGAAACTGCAATTGAGTATATGATTTAGGTAGCAGGAAATGATGAACATTTCCAAGGCTGGATCAAAGTGTGAACTGAACAAACTGCTGTAAGGTGTAAGCAAATGTAAAACTAATCAGGCTCAAGGAGGGAAAACAACACAAACCAGATATCTACTTTCTATTACTTCCTCAATGAGTGAAGCGCACAAAAGCTTAAGTACCTATTTCCAAAATGAGTGGGGAAATGGGTAGCTTTGAAGCACGCATCTATCAGACATTTTACAGATTGCAGAAATGCAATCAAGGGTATTGATGTACACAGACTCTTTAGTATAAATCTGTGGGTTTTACTCAAAGGGCTTTTAGTGGCAAATCAAATGAGCTGAGCAATCTTTTCTAGACAGAGCAAAGCATCTTATGCCGTCTAAAGTTATTTGATGACATCAAACATGTACACAAGCGTGGCAGGGGGTTGGAGGTGACTTCCCATGGAGTTGTCAAACTAATGTACCTCTTTGATTTTGTATTTTTTCTTTCGTTTTTAAGTAGGTCAAAGATCATTAAAAATCAGAAGGAAAAACTTTGGAGTAATTGCAGATCCACTGTGTGTACTTATGCAATGTATTTTCATTAAACTGAGTTTGAGAAGTATATTTGAGCTCACCGGGAAATGCTTGATTAATGAGGCCATCCTCTGGCTTGTACAAATGCACAGAGCTTTGTTGATTTAATTTAATTTCTGCACAATGTACAAATAAGTGGGATCAGAAATAATGCATTGCTGAGTGAAAAACAAACAGTCAGGAGCTGAGAGTTACCACTACTGACACAGTAATAAAAGGCCACACAACAACTTAAAAAAAGTGACATTAATTTGATTTTTTTTTTTTTAAATAAAAAGGCATGAAGCAGTTATCTCAATCAAAGATAAAAATACTAGTTTGATAGCAGTTGAGTGTTTATCTTTATAAGAACACTGCCTTATTTTTGTCTTTATGAATTTACAGCAAGCTATGCATCCACTAACTTCTAAGATATGCTGTATGTTTATTGTGTTTTCACACAAAAATAATCATGTTTGGGTTGAATCCACCAAGTGAAAAACTTTAACTTTATTGTGTCTGTTGATCATCAGCCTACAACAGCAATGTAGGCTGATTAGTGGCACAGTTTTGGACCGCAATAGGTTATATAAATTGCAGGAGACACACACCTCTGAAAATCGCTCTGAAGTAGTTTTAGGAAAGTCTAGAATCAAGGGATGTTAAATGCACATTAAATTGGCACTCAGGCACAGGCAAAGTACCTGGTGTGACTTTTGGGACAGACCATACGTTTTTAAATATGCTTTCAGTGGACGATATTATCCCAGAGTACATTGAAAAAAATGGAAATAAATGGTCAGTGATAATGATGGAATTTCAGGTGGATAACTTAAAAAGAATTTTTCAGCCAGTAACACACTTGTCAAAGCATTTTATTTCAATTTGCAGAAGCTTAAGTTGGATTTGGCAGTATAGCCAAATTTACAAACGAGGGAGAAGCAGAAATTACCACATTTAAGGACTAAACAGAGCAGATACACTATATGGACAACAGTATTAGGCCACACCACTTAATCATTAAATTCAGGTGTTTCATTCAGTCCCATTGCCACAAGTATCTAACCATGTGGTCTGCGTTTTTAAATATTTGAGAAAGAATGGGTCTTTCTAAAGAGCTCACTGAATTTGAGTTTGGTTCTGTAATAGGATACCACTGTTGTAATATGTTCTTCCCTGAGATATCATAAAAGCTCCTGTAGGTGTAATGTGTAGGTATCCCAATACTTTTGTCCATAAAGTACATTGTGATATAGATATATGGATACATCAGACATCATGAAAAGGAGTAGATGGGATGGGGGAGGGTTTCAAAGTGACTTGCAGAGGAAGGAAGAACCGTATAGGCAGGCTAAAGCAGCTTAAGGGCACCTTGTGTAAGATGGATGCAAACAAAGTAATCAACAATTGAGCTCAAGTGAGCCTCTATCGTTTCACAGCTCAGCTATCAGATATACTGGGATTGTGAGCTGAGCCTGACTTTGTGGCCTACCTGAACTAATGCTGGACTTAGATAAATCTCCCAAACCCTGCTAGAGTTAGAGTTTATAGAAAAGTAAGCTACACTGATCTGTTGAGTATTAAAATTTAATTATTTACCTCAGATAGGGTAGCTGGCAACAAAGCTAAACAAAACAAAACAGAAATACTTGATACAACTTCACTCTTAACTTTTCAGGAGTTTGTTGTTTGAACTGTCAAATGGCATTACCTTGGTCAGCAAAGGGCAACTGCAAGAAATGCTTGAAAGGGCTGGTAAAATTGAGTTTGGACCTTAGTTTAGTTTTCTTTTTTGTTTGTTTTGTCAAAAATTTAACTCTTTTATATCTCCAAAATGTATAATATAACAAGCAGTATAGCAAACAATTAGTATTTATAGTATGCGGGGCAACAGAAAAGGGCTAATGTCACTTGAAAATCCTGCGTTGGCCAAGAGAATGAAAAAAGACCTCACTACAAAAATACCTTAAAAAATTTTTTTTTCCTCAAGACATTTTGAGGTCTCTTTGAACAGCTCGGAACAGCTGGATTAAGGTGTCTGTCCACATCTCTCTCTGGTGCGTGTTGCTGATTTGAGCCAGTGTCTGAGTGGTGTACACTAAGGTCAGTACTGTCCTCTCAAAGTCCTGCCAGCCCAGGGGTTGCCACCGCCGGCCAAGCTCAGCCGTCAGACGCCTGATGTCGGAGAGCTTTTTAGGCAGGACATCCTCACAGATGACTTCCAGCTTTTCCACACTTCTCAGGGAGGCCAGCTCCTCATCTGGGATCAGCAGGGTGTGTGCATCGTCTTGGATCTGCATTCCAGCCAGCAGAATCTGGGAAACAGAGGTGTATCTCCTAAGATGCTTGCTTATACAATAACCAACTAACTGAACTACTAAGTTGACAGTGAAGTCAAACCCTACTAAAAGCTAAACCAATAAACCAGAAGAAACTATTTATCTAAATGTCTTGAAATGTGCTAAAGACAGCTAAAGCTACTAAAATATTTCTTCAATCAGTGTCACAAAGATTTTGGGTAAACACATATTTCACATATTTCACATTCCTGCTAATGAATAGCAGCACAGCAGTGGTACACAGTGTTTCTTTTTCAGCAGCAGGGTGAGATTGGTCTCAAATGTGTTATTTATAGAGGTCCTGTGCACATTCCCAGAATACTGGTTTCCAGTGAAGAAACACTAACTCATGAACTATTTCCGGGCCTACTAATCAACAAGAAGTAAACTGACCTCAAAAAGCAGGTTGATGTCCTCCACTGAGTGCTGGAATGTGGGGTTGATCAGTGAATATGTCCCACGTTTTATCCTATATGCAGATGGATACAGAGCTAGGACACATAAGAGGAAATTGGATTTTAGAGGATCTCCCTTGTGTTCAAGAAATAAGGCAGCACATTATTCATTGTGGCATTCATGTGGGTGGGCCAGAGGTTGAGTAAACAGATTCATTAATGTTCAAATATAAGGCTGGTGGGCCGTGAAGAAGGCAACTGGTCTTTGACCTGATCCACAGTTGCTACAAGTGTCAGTGGCTTGGTGCACCCAGAGGTGAAATATCTGCTTATTTGCCAACAGGAAGGCAGGTGTAACTGACCTTATTTGGTCAGACTTCAAAGTGTCAGTTCATGTGTGTAGCTGACCGGGGACCCCACAATCTGAGGTGTCCTGATATGGCTGGAATAAAATACCTCACTTTCAGCTAGAAACACTTGCCACTGCTGCCTCATTTCTATGATAAAGTTCTGCAAAATTCATATTTTGCTGGATTTGATAACAAGAGGCAAAATCTACAAGGACACACAGCTCATATCCACAGGTGGACAGGAAGTGTCTACATTACTCATACTTTGACTAGGTACATTGTTGAGGCACTAGTAATTAACCATTGTGAAAAAGCTTTGTTTTACTCCATTTCAGAGCTTTATGGAACACTTTAAAGCTTGAGTGAAACTTTAAAGCTGCATTTAAATTATTTCTGCACTTTGACACATACTATAATTACAGTGAGCAGGCACTTTATTAGGTATACCTGTTTAAGTGTTTGTTAATGCAAATATCTAATCAACCAATCACATGGCAGCAACTCAATGCATTTAGACTTTTTTTTTAAAGGTTGAGATGGTTAAATGGTTCAAACTGAGTATCAGAATGGAGAAGAAAGGTAGTTTAAGTAAGTTTGAACTTAGCATGGCGGTTGCCTGGGCTTTGTATTTCAGAAACTGCTGATCTACTGGGATTTAACCATCTCTAGGGTTTAAAGAAAGTGGTCCAAGAAAAAAAGACAAGATATCCAGGAACCATAAGTTCTCTGTGAGAAAATGCTGTGAGGATAATTGTCAGATGGCTTCAAGCTGATAAGAAGGAAACAGTAACTCAAATAACCAAGGTATATATACAACCAAGGTATGCAGAAGAGCATTTTTGAACACACAAGACATGGAACCTTAAAGCAGATGGGCTACAGCAGAGTGGTGCCACTCCTGTCAGCTAAGAACAGGCTACAGTTCGGGCAGGCTTACCTAAACCGGACAACAGAAGATTAGTGAAACATTGCTTGGCCTGATGAGTCTCAATTTCTGCAGCAACATTCAGATAGTAGGATCATAATCTGGTTTAAATAACATCAAAGAATGAATCCATCTGGCCTTGTGTCAATGGTTCATGCTACTGGTGGTGTAACTGTGTGGCAGATATTTCTTGGCACACTTTGGGTTCCTTAGTACCAACTGACCATTGTTTAAATGCCACAGTGCAGCTGAGTGTTGTTGCTGACCATGTCCATCCCTTTCCCTCCTTGCAGCAGGTTAACACACAATCTCAAAAAGCTCAAATCATCTCAAACTGGTTTCTTAAAGATCACAGTGAGCTCACTGTGATCAAATGTCCTCCCCAGTCACCAGATCTCAATACAGCAGAGCACCTTTGGGATGAGGTGGAATGGGTGATTCATAATATGGATGTGCAGCAGCAACTGTGTGATCAAGTTGTGTACATGTTTTCCTAATAACACACAAGCAAGAACCTGGAGAGAAGAAAGGTAGATATATTGTGTGTGCAAGAAACCAGGTGGAGGGAAAGCAGGGCTAGGAACATCGGAAATGGATTCAAACTGTTCTACTATGGTGTAGGTAGGAAGAGAAATGGAGTAGGGGTAATCTTG
>VUQH01059141.1:3476-14322 GCA_015106775.1 Etroplus canarensis | reverse complement strand
CTATGGTCTGATGAACTAAAGTGGAACTGTTTGGCCATAATGACCATTGTTACATTTGGAGGAAAAAGGGGGAAGCTTGTAAACCTGAGAACACCATCCCACCTGTGAAGTATGGTGGTGGCAGCATCCTGTTGTGGGGCTGTTTTGCTGCAGGAGGAACTGGTGCACTTCATAAAATAGATGTTGTCATGAAGAAAGAACATTATGAGGAAATATTGAAGCAACATCTCAAGCCATCAGCCAGGAAGTTGAAGCTTGAGCACAAATGGGTCTTCCAAATGGACAATGACCCTAAGCACACCACAAAAATAGTCACAAAGCGGCTTAAGGACAACAAAGTCAACTCTGATCTCAATCCCAGAGAACATTTGTAGGCAGAATTGAAAAGGCGTGTGAGAGCAAGGTGGCCTACAAACCTGACTCAGCTACACCAGTTCTGTCAGGAGGAATGGACCAGAATTCCAGCAAACTATTGTGAGAAGCTTGTGGAAGGATACCCAAAACACTTGACCCAAGCCATACAGTTTAAAGGCAATGCTACCATATACTAAGGAGATGTATGTAAACTTCTGACTTTGGAGAAATTAATAAAAATCTCTCTGAAACATCCTCTCTCTCATTATTACAGCATTTAGCAAATAGAAATAATTTTGTCAGTCCTAACTGACTTAAAACAGGAGAAGTTCAATCTGTCTTAATTTCAGACAGTTAGAAAAAAAAGTTTGTGTCTTTTTACACAGTGTGTATAACCTTCCGGTTTCAACTGTGTATACAGATTTGCTATATGGCTTCCTGCTTGTGTAACTTTCAAGTTGCACTTCTGGATGCAGCAAAGGACTAAAGCTTCACGTGAACTGACACATCACAGACTTTAGATTTTATTGCATTTTGAAAAGTATCCAAAGTTTTTAAGAAATGTGGTTTGTATTAAACCAATAACTTTTGCTACATTTTAGCATATTTACCAAAGTGTATTCAGGAGAATAAAACTATTCTTCACAGAAAAAAGGGAAACTAGACCTCCTTATTCTCTGTGTAATTTAAACAATTCAGTCGCCCGCCAAACAATCAATGAAGTCAAGTTCACTAATAATTTGGGGAAACGTTTGCGAACACCTGTGTTTTTCTATTTGCCGCAGTTCCTCAGAATCAAATAAAACCAATACAAACTTAGCTTATTTTGAAAAACCCATAAAAACCTAAATCCTGAATATAAACATAAAACTCAGCAATCAAAAACACTTGCAGCAGTCTTTGTTTTGCAAGTGAAATATTGTAAGGGGTTTGTTCCAACACTGTCACAGAAAATCTCACAAATGTGTTGCCCCAACCAGTGCGCCTTCCATTGTTACTTGTCTTTTTTCTATCATTCTGTTATCAATACACCGCACTACAGCTGCAATATAGTACTGTTCTAATAATAACGTGTGTGTGTGCCAGTGTGTAGTAACAGACCGTCTTCCAGCACAGCCTTTGTACAGTCCTGTATGAAAGTTGGCATTAACTTTCAAGGCTTCATTTATTTCTATTGCCGCATGAAAGCTTGCCAATTTGAAAAGGCATGTTTACTGTGAATTTTTATTTATTTATTTATCTTTTGCCTTTAGCAGTTTGCTGCTTACCTTTGTTCATTTATGGTTACTCACTGGTCTTGAACTGCTCAAATTTCAGTTAGAACTCAGAATACCATGGGCTGCCTCATAGACTAATTTGCCCATTGGTTAGTGAAGACCTGTGCTGAAGCCCCAAGCCTCTGCTAACTTGGTGTTTTAAAGCCAGTGTGTAAGTGAGGTGTGGATCTGACTGGGAAATCGAGAGACAATGGTCATTGTCAATCCCAAGGTAGGCCAGCCGTAACCATAATTACCTTTGCTGACTATAACTTGCACCTGAACATACATTAACATTAAACACCATTTAAACTAGAACCTCAACAGGAAAGTATTTACTGAGGTCAATGAAAAATTAAAAGAAGGGATGTTTTCACAGGGACATCCATGCTGTCAGACTTTGAATAGTCACCCCCTGCTGGCCATTAAGTAGAATACAGGCTTTTGCTCCGGATTTACATGCATCTGTTATATAGAACCAGTGGTTTCTAATCCTTCTGTGATGAGTAGCGTATACTTATGTGCACTTGCCAGCCACCCGTTCAACTGCTTGTTAACACAAATATTTAATCAGCCAATCACATGGCAGCAAATCAGTGCATATAGGCATATAGACATGGTCAGGTCAACCTGCGGAAGCTCAAGCTGAGCAGTTCTCCGGGTGAACATGCCTTGTTGATGCCAGAGGTCAGAGGAGAATGATCAAACTGCTGCAATGTACCAGTAACTAAGATAACCACCTGTTACAACCAAGGTATGCAGAAGAGCATCTCTGAATGCACAACACGTTGAACCGTGACGCAGATGGGCTACGGCAGCAGAAGCGCACACTGGGTGCCGCTCCTGTCAGCTAAGAGCAGGAAACTGATGCTACAGTTAATACAGGCTCACCAACGATGAACAATAGAAGATTGGGAACACACTGCCTGATCTAGTGTGTCTCAATTTCTGCCCCAACATTAGATCAGAATTTGTTGTAAAGAACATGAAAACATGGATCCACTCTGTCGTGTATCAGCAGTTTAGGCTGCTGGCGATGTAATGTGTGGTGGATATTTTCTTGGCAGACTTTGGGCCCCTTAGTACCAACTGAGCACTGTTTAAATGCCACATTCTGAGTATTTTTGCTGACCATGTCCATCTCTTTATGACCTCAGGGTACCCATCTTCTAATGGCTGCTTTCAGCAGGATGATGCACCATGTCACAAATGATCTCAAACGGGTTTCTTGATCAGGACAATGAGTTCACTATTCACTGAACTCAAATGGCCTTCACAGTCACCATATTTCAATCCACTAGAGCACCTTTGGGATGTGAAGTCGACAAATCTGCAGCAACTGTGTGATGCTATCATGTCAATATGGGCCAAAATCTTTGAGGAATACTTCCAGTATCTTGCTGAATCTATGCTGCAAAGAGGCAGTTCTGAAGGCAAAAGAAAGTCCAACCCTCTGCTGGCAAGGTATATATACACTGTGTGCGCAATTATTAAGCAAGTGAGTATTTTGACCATATAGTCATTTTTATGCATACTTTCCAACTCCAAGCTGTATAAACTTGAATACCTATTGGATTTAAGCACACGAGGTGATATGCATTTGTGTAATGAGGGAGGGTGTGGCCTTAAGAGATCAACACCCTGTATTAGGTGTGCAGAATTATTAGGCAGCTTCATTTCCTCAGACAAAATGGGCCAGAAAAGAGATCTAACAGATTCTGAAAAGTCAAAAACTATAAAACATCTCTATAAAACTCATGAAATTGCCAAGATATTAGGACCTGATCACAGGACCATCAAAAGTTTTGTTGCAAATACCCAAAAGGGATACAAATTATCCGCCAAAGATTTGAGAAGAACATGAAGCTACTAGGAAGCCATTATCCTCCAGTGCTGTCATATTCCAGAACTGCAACCTACCTGGAGTGTCCAGAAGTACAAGGTGTTCAGTGCTCAGAGACATGGCCAAGGTAAGAAAAGCTGAAACCAGACCACCACTGAACAAGACACAGAAGTTGAAACACTAAGATTGGGCCAAGAAATATGTGGAGACAGATTTTTCAAAGATTTTATGGACTGATGAGATGGACCAGATGGATGGGCCCGTGGCTGGATCAGCAATGGGCACAGAGCTCCACTCCCACTCAGAGGCCAGCAAGGTGGAGGTGGGGTACTGTTATGGGCTGGAAGTATTAAAGATGAGCTTGTTGGAACTTTTCAGGTTGAAGATGGACTCAAACTCAACTCCCAAACCTACTGCCAGTTTCTAGAAGACACTCTCTTCATGTAAGTGTTTCAGGAAAAAGTCTGCATCGTTCAAGAAGACCATGATTTTTATGCAGGACAATGCTCCCTCTCATGCATCAAAGTCCTCCACTGCATGGCTAGCCAGTAAAGGCCTTAAAGATGAAAGAATAATGACATGGCTCCCTTCCTCACCTGACCTAAACCCTATTGAGAACTTGTGGGCCCTTCTTAAACGTGGGATGTACAGTGAAGAAAAACAGTACTCCTCTCTGAACAGTGTCCGGGATGCTGTGGTTGCTGCTGCACAAAAAGTTGATCAACAGATCAACAAACTGACTCCATGGATAGAAGACTTTTGAGTGTTACTGAAAAGAAGGGTGGCTATGTTGGTCACTGATTTATTTTTTGAAATGTCACAAATGTTTATTTGTAAAGTTTGACTTGTTTATTATTCTCACTTTGACAGATGAAAATAAACACCTGAGATGGGAAAATTTTTGTTTTTCTTTGAGTTGCCTAATAATTGTGCACACATATTCTCATACAAAAGCCAAAACCTCACTTTCACTTCCTTAAATATTCAGGTTTGAGGTTTATTAACATTCTGGTTTGACCAGGAGCACTGTTGTTGCTCAATAATAAAACTAATCCTCAAAAATGCAACTTGCCTAATAATTGTGCACACAGTGTAATAATGTGACTATGTATAGCAGCAGAAGCAGCTGCAGCCCACTCTTAGTTTACACGATGTCGAGATCAAACTTTTACCCATACAAAACAGCACAGTTTTATCTGCTGCAAATATTAACAAATGCATATCAATATATTACACCTCCACTCTGAAAAACACTACAGTTTCTCCTATTAAAACTATAGGAAATACAAACCGCAAGTGGAATTTGGTTCAAAAAGGTTCCAGGTGACCATGTCAGTCAGACAGGGATAGAAGATCAATCACATAGCATCAGAACTCAGACAAGACAAGGAAAACCTTTATCAGGCGCCAGAAAACAAGATGGGACGTGTCTTAAAGCGAAATTAGCTGAACCACCTTATGATTCTGTAAAAGTGTGTCTGCATATTTTACCTCCTAATGAAGAAAGCTCTGGGATAATCAATCTCTTCATCATGTAAATTAGGTACTGTATCTGATATCAAGTGTGTCTATCAAGTTGATTATCCTGATTTTAATGCACAAGACATTTCCTCGCTTGATTTACAAATTGTCAAACGTGGACACGCTCTCTGTGGAATATATGATTCAAGTTCGTTTCACAGGTTGGACATTACTGTGAGGGAACAGCCTCTGCGCCTTCTTCAATCTTTCCAGCTCCACTATGACTCTGACAGGTGTCTGAGTGTCACTGGAGATGGGTTGCTGCGAGAAGCGATGGCAGGGTGGACTGTCATGTAAGCGAGAAAAAAAAAAAAACCTGATAGCACAATGAAGGAGACTGGTTTTCTGAACCTGTGGAGTTCAATCGCTCATTTTCATGCCCCATTAAAAATGAATATTTGCCATTAAAAACAGCACTGTAACTAGTTTATTGCTGTGATTATTCATTACCTCCAACAAAAAAAAAAGTGGTGGTAATCCAAGTCCTGGGCTACGTGAGTGCCTGAAGTTAGTCTTTATGGATTTTTCTGTTTACAGTGCCTCCCACTATTTTGATGAGGCCTTAAGGAGGTCATGCACAGGGGAGCTTTTTTTTTGGAAGTGCGGTGATCTGACTCTGCTGCTGACATCAGGGTCTCTGCCCAGGTGTCACTTTGGAGGACCCCCCGAGTTCTTTCATCTAATTTGGGAAGCTAGGATGGGACCTCTGTTCCCTTTTAGATTGAAGAAGAAATAGTTCTGCACACCTTCAGCGGACTGATAAAAAAAACTATAACTGTGCCCAGCTGGAAGACAGCCCTTAGAGTGAGAAGAAAGGTCTTGCTAGAAATTAGTCTTGCCACTTGACAGTCATCTTGGTAACACATGCCTATTTTGAAACCCCTATCTAAAAGTCACCATGATATAAAAACTATATGTATAAAACCGCTTAAATCTAACAAAAACCATCTCAAAAGATAGGTGACTTTGCCTGAAAAAAGGGTTTGAAAAGCAAATTATATTTCTACTAAGCTTGTGCAGTTACATGACATTACTGCTTCAGTGAACAAGGTCTCCAGCTCTCCTACCAAAGCACTTGAACAGACACCATGCTAATTCAGGTTATGAATACAGGGAGCCAAGAATCACGATAAGTACATTTACTCAACACTTTTCTGTGACAAGCAGATACTCTACTGTACATGTACAAAAGTATAAGCCCACCTAAACATTACGCCTACAGCAACTTTTATGACATCCAATTCTAAATCCTTAGGTATTGATATGGAGCTGGTCCCCTCCTTTGCAGCTAAAACAGCTTCCAGTCCTCTGGGAAGGCTTTCTTCAAGATTTCAGTGTGTCTGTGGGAATTTCTGCCCATTAATCCAGAACAACATGCGTGAGGTCAGACTGATGTTTGACAAGAGAACCTGGCTCACATTCTCCTTTCTAGTTCATCCCAAAGGTGTTGGATGGGGTTGAGGTCAGGGCTCTGTGTGGACCAGTCAGCTTCTGTCACACCACACTCATTCAGCCATGCCTTTATGCACCTTCCTTTATGCACTGGGGTGCACAGTCATGTTGGAAAAGAACCTTCTCCAAACTGTTGCCACAAAATTGGAAGCACAGAATTGTCCAAAATGTCTTGGTAAGTTGAGGCTACGATTCCGTGATACTAATATTTTTCTTTTCAACACGATACCATTAGTTTATGGCACTTTTCATCAATATCAATACTTTTCACCCCTCGAAGGAAAATCACAATGGCAATATGAAATATGAATAAAACTCATGAACGTGAATACTTGAAAGGATTGGTTATAAAAATGACAATAAAATAGATCTATTAGTACATTTAATAAAAAGTGATATGAAAAAATCTTTAAAATTATAATAACATAATTGCATTTCTTAAATTTAAAGCTCAACATAGTGCTCAAGAACCTGCATTAAAATAGTAAAACATCATAACACAGCATCATCATCAGCAATAACATCATCATTAACAAC
Source organism: Etroplus canarensis (assembly GCA_015106775.1). Lineage (NCBI taxonomy): Eukaryota > Metazoa > Chordata > Actinopteri > Cichliformes > Cichlidae > Etroplus > Etroplus canarensis. The sequence continues at coordinate 7,359 of VUQH01059141.1, read as the reverse complement.
AAAATGCAAAATGATCATTTTGCATGTTTTTTTTACACTGAAATAGAATTCGGACATTGACCATATTCTGGCTTCCCATCATCCTTTGTGTGAATTATGAAGAACACTTGCCGTCACTAAGCAGGTGCTAGTGTTTTTCAACGAAAACAGCTGATGCTCAGAGTGAGCTCAGACTCTGAGCAGTGGACTGAAGTAGTGCTTACCTGAGACTGCGCAGTGAGGCTTTGGTTCTGACATCTGATAGGCTGTCATAATCACATAACACGGAAGACAATCTACATTATGCCCAGGCTGCAACTTTACAGTTGGCACAACGCAGCCAGGCAGGTAATGTTCTCCTGGTTTTCGCCAAACACAGATTCGTCCATGAGACTGCCAGATAGACAAGTGAGTTATCACTCCTCGGAACGCATTTCCACAGTTCCAGAGTCCAGTGGCGATGTGCTTTACATCACACCATCTGATGTTAAGCATTGTACTTGGTGATGTAAGGGTTGCATGCAGCCGTGTGGCTAAGAAAATTAATGCCATTATATCTCTTGGTGCTAATTTTTTGTGTTTATATTAATGCCAGGGGAGGTTTGGAACTTTGCAGTTACTGAGTCAGCAGAGTGGCGTCTTTCATGCAATATGCAACTCAACACTCGGCAACCCCACTTTGTAACTTCACAAGGTCTGCCAATTCCTGGCTCTGTTGCTGTGGTTCCTAAACATTTCCATTTTGCAAAAATACCACTTACAGTTGATCATATATCGAGGAGGGAAGAAATTTCAGCAGCTGATTTGTTGCAACGGTGGCATCCACTTATAATATCTCACTTGAGCTCTCAAGAACAACCCAATCTTATAAAAATGTTTGTAAAGGCAGACCACATGGTTAGGTACTTAACTTTATACACCTGTGGCAATGGGACTGAATGAAACACCTGAATTCAGTATTTTAGAGGTGTGGCCCAATACTTTTGTCTATACAGTGTATGCCTCTACTGTGCATATACATGTGCAGCAGCAGGACTGACTCATACAAGCCTGGTCTCATGGCAAAACTTGAATTAGCTACAAAATAAAAAGCAATCTATTTTTTGACTTTAACACAACTTTGAAACTTTTGGTATCGCTTGTCTGCAGCATGTATGTTGTCAAGACTCTTTAGAGACTCATCACCCTGGTAACCAAGGAAGCAAAGCTTAGTAGGAGACAGTGGCAACCAACCCACATGTATTAGAACACCTTAATGCAAGGGAGACGTATTTGGTAACGTTTTTAAAAGTAGAATAGGAGGCAGAGCCTTCAGCTATCAGGCCCCTCTCCTGTGGAACCAGCTCCCAGTTTGTATTCAGGAGACAGACACCCTCTCTACATTTAAGATCAGGCTTCAAACTTTCCTTTTTGATGAAGCTTATAGTTAGGGTTTAGTTATGCTGCAGTAGGTTTAGGCTGCTAGGGGTCTGTCTTCTCTTTCCCTCACCCCCAACCAGTCGAGACAGATGGCTGCCCCTTCCTTCCCCTTCCTTCCCACAGTTTCCAGTTGCTTGCTCACAGGGGACCGTCTGATTGTTGGGGTTTTCTCTTTAATGCTGTTGGCTCCTCCTTTCATGAACCTAGCTGTAGTACTTTTTATAATCTTATCCTTATATACAGTATCCTTACATCACAGTAAGACATTTCAAATACAAATGAAGCATAAAAATATGTCCTTTGTAGGAGTCTGACTGCCGTTTCTGGTGAGAATGGCAACACGGTTCAAAACGTGGCCTCGTTTACAGCTTAAAAAAAGAAAAGATTAATTTTGTTTGATGTGATGAAAGGTCATATTCAGGAACACCAAAAAAAAAAAGAAAGAACTTTCCTGAATAGGACATTTCCATCTGCTGAATTGATGTTCATTCAGGAGTGAAACCATTCAACACTGACACAACACTGGTCATTTGTGATCACTGCAAGCATATCTGGATTTTTTGGGGGATATTTTGATGCACACTAAACAAATTTGTTCATTCATTCATCTTCGTCCATGTATCCAATTCAGGGTTGAGGGGGGGGGCAGAGCTGGAGCCTATTGCAGCTGTCATAGGGCGAAAGGCAGGGTACACCCTGGACAGGTCACCACTCAGCCTACACAGAGAGACAGACAACCACTCACATCTACGGTCAATTTAGACTCGCCAATTAACCTGACCCCCTTTGCGTGTCTTTGGACTGGGGGAGGAAGCCGGAGCACCCGGAGGCACACACTGGGAGAGCATGCAAACTCCACGCAGAAGGGCCTAGGCTAGCCGGCTGCTGGATTTGAACCCAGACCGTCTTGCTGTGAGGCAATGGTGCTAACCACCACACCACTGTGCTGTCCACACCCCACTCCACCCTATTCACAAATCTGTTTTTTTTTTTTTTTAAAGTATGTTTAAATCAGGCAGCCTCGGTGAACATCCAGTCTTGGAGTGTTTTCCAGGTTTATAAATTGCCTTCTCTGGTTTTGATTTATTTGACTCTGTCCAGCTGCTAGTTACATGAGCAGGTACTGTAGAGTGTTTTATCCAACCACAGTGGGATCACTCTCCTGTAGAGAATCAAGTAGGCAGATTTACAATTTCTGTGGCTGCAGGTCAGGCAAAACAGTCCCTGTGACTCCAAATAAGCCCACTTACATTCTAACTCGCATTAGTCATTTCAGACGGGCTGGTTCTTACTTGAACTGGTAAAATATAAATAATGCAAGGGGAGGTAATTTAAACAGATGATTAAAATCTGATATCTACCAATAGAAATACAAACAGAAATACATTTATAGGAGCACATAGCCTCCCTATTAGTATTTTCTGTCAAAAATATCTTTTCATATGAGCCAGAATCAGAAAAGAGACATGAATACATTATGAAAATAATCTTAAAAACACTGTAAATTTGCCAAGAGTTATTAAACCTTCATGGCAACGCTTTAAACATATACATCTTCATTTACTGCCGTAAATTGTGCATTATTATGTTGCCATGAGATAAAGCAGGAAGCCTAATACAGGAAGCATATAGTCGTGTGTACACTGCAGACTGTAGCCAGTGGTTTTCAAGACTGATGTGCTTGATTTCTAAAGTTAATCTTAATGCATGAAAAAGCTGTTGAGAGTATCCAACATGGTCTGATGACTCATCCTGGAAGCTTCCCTGTGTTAAATTGTGTTCAGGATCAAAGCCATTCCGAGCAAATTGTGATGGGTCGGAATTGGCAAAGAGGCCCTGATCCTTTGTTGGTTTGTTTTGGTTATGCCTCAGCACTATTTGTTTAAATACTGTAAAAGCACATTAGGCAACTGAGCTCTATATTAGCAGCAAAGTGCAAAATTTAAATAATAAAAAACAGGCCTGCTACCGTTCTAATCTCACAGGACACCTGCACAACTGTAGAGTTCACAATTAGAATGCAAGGCTTGGTTTTTTTTTTTTTTTTAAACCCGCTGGAGTTGAGGGTACAATTGGCTGTGTTTGGCAACTTCTGATTTTATCTTTATACTACACCTGAAAAACCTTGCCTTGTTTGCTGCCATTTTTTCAGCACAACCTCACTGTCAAAATAAATAGGAAAAATTTACTCTGAAAATCACAAACATGTTCAACGAACCACTTTTGTAACTTAAAATGAAACTGAGGGCGATGCTGAGGGAGGGGCGGAGATAGATGCTCACACTGCCCCAGCAGTACAATGTCTATAAACTGTATCCCCCCTCTCCACCCACCCCACCCCAGGATGTGTCACCCTTTGATTGCTTTAGTAAAGGAAATCACGGTCAATATAATTTGCCATTTTTTGACAAGAATTTGCAAAAAAAAAAAAGCTTTTTTTTTTTTTTTTTTATTTTTTTTTTCCCTTTTCTTCTTTTTTTTTTAT
>VUQH01059136.1:0-10117 GCA_015106775.1 Etroplus canarensis | reverse complement strand
TTATCATCTTAAGCATGAGAGCCTTTATGGTGCTTTCTTCGAGCAGAGGGCCGAGAAGTCTCAATCCTGTCGACAACAGCTACACATAAAAAAGTAAATAGATCGATAAGTTAAAAAAAAAAGCGCAGTATACTAATTCGTGTCGTTATTTCTTGAGCTTTTATTGCAGCTATTGAGAAATAAGAGTATGCACGTTACACAGGAGGTTGAAAAGGAGCTTGAGGAACCCCACCCCTTGTGATCTGATCTTGCCGCTTTATGAAACAACATAACTCAGTGGATCTCGGTAAATATGTGAAGTATAACTTTAATGTGGACACAGCCCGGAATGGTGTGGTTCTAATAAAATCAGAGAATGTAAAGTCAAACGGGAAACATTGCGTCACTGTGGACGTCTATAGAAGAACAACGTGCACGGTCACGTGGGCAGACGCCCACATCACAGTAACCAATCAGCGCCGCCTGCTGCTTCTTGGCGAGCATCGATTGGCTCAAAGCGACAAGCCAACGGCTCCGTTAAAAGGCTCTAACCATTACCGGGTGGTGGTAATGCCTACTCATTTCGACTCCGTACTTGTCAGCATTTGTTTGAGCGCGTCGACATGAATCACACCGATAAACACGAGGAACAAAGCGAGCTGTTCGCCGGCTTTCGCACGGCCTACAAATCTTTCGCGACGGACGCCATACACGTCGGCCAGGAGCCGGAGCAATGGAAATCAATGGCTGTAGTGCCGCTCATTTCCCTTTCGACCACGTTCAAGCAGCAAGCACCAGGAAACCACGCTGTAAGTATCCATATATGTCCCTTTTCCTAAAAGCCAGGTAAGGAGCACACTCCATTCAGCTTCATAGTTATATAGTCATATATGAATCTAGTTATTACTTTTATTTATACACATAAAAAGTAAAACAAACCATCTGCAGTCCTTATGTTTTTAAAGTTCTTAACATGATTATTACTATGCATTAGCTCTGTACACTTGAATTCTGGCTGCTTATACTTTATACATGGTCAGTCCAATCCAATACCCACTCTGTAGCAAATACAGTCATGTAAGTATTTTACTAAATCCCAGATATTGTTGGAAATACTGTAGTTGCAGTTTTGCACAGGCATGCATACATGAAAAAGTGTCTTTAGTTTATGTAAAACTAAAGGATGATAGGTTATGCAATGCCTGTTAAATGTTAAATCACCCTCTCTGGCTTTCTTAGTTATGTAGTAGTTTTGCCTGATAACTATTTGTGTCAATGAGTGGCTTACAGATTTCAGATTCTATTACTCTACTGACGCAGAGGCAATGCATTGTTAATGTTAAGAGCTGAGGTCACTAGTGTCACTTTTTCTGTGTTTAGTGTTTCAGAATTTTAAGACTAATTTTATATTACAGCATTAACAGTTGAAGCTTTAGAAATACACTGAGTTATTGCATATTTACTGACTGATTTGGCTCTCGAATCACATAAGATTCTGACTCAAGATTCAAGATTCAAGATGGCTTTATTATCATTTCAACCACATAGTGAAAATGAAATAGTGTTTCTCCAGGTCCTGGTGCAACATATAAACATATGGCATGTGACAGAGACATATGAAAAACAGAGCTAGGACTAGGTTTTTTTTTTCCCCCCACAGTTTAAAATTTAAGTTTAAAAGATTTTAAAAAAATAAAGTGCAACGTGTGCAACATGTGCAATAGTTGCAAACAATGCAAAGGACACCCTACAATGCAAAGAACACCCTAATTTTGTAGCATAGTACAAAGTCCAACATTGTAGAAAACAGTACACAAGAAAGGCAATGAAAAAGACAACACAAGAACAAGACACTAGCGCCGAAAGAGAAAGAAGTGACTGGGCTTACAGTGCCATTATTTCACATTTCACATATTACCTACCGGAATTGACTTGTCATACTAAAATCTAACCCACTATATGCTTTTCCTGAATGGTTTGTTTGTTAAAGCTTCTGATTATTTGTTAGTTTTCTTTTTGCACTTCCTAACCAGTTCAGTTCTTCTCTTTGAACTATTACATGATCCCTGAACATTAATATAACCACACAGCTGAAGTGCAGCTAGTGGCAGCAGGTCATCATATGGAAACATGGCTTTTGTCACACAGTCACCCACAAGCCCTTTGTTCAGAGCCAGTAGCACTGCATTTTAATCCATAGAAAACAACCTCCAGTCTCCACATGAATTGTCCAAACATGTCTTGTTTTAATTGTGTATTTTTTAAAAGTGAATTGTAGAGCAGACCTTGTGTGTGTGTTTTTTTTTTTTATTAGCCCGCATGATCCCTATCAGAAATGCTCAATTAGTTCCCAGATTTGAAAATCAAAAATAAGGTTAAAAATAAAATCCTCTTTTGTGTCTCATATTAGCAACAACGAGTTGTGTTTGTCTTTGTAGAAAACAAACTGTTATGTCACCCTAAACTTGCTGGATTCCTTTAAACCAAAAGTTAGTTTTCTCTAACCGTTGAGCTCATGTTACAACCTGCAACATTCAGCAGTGAGAAGTTAAGATTACTGTGTGAGGTTGTTGTTTTGTCATCTTGCTCATTTAGTATTTTAGGCCACATGGATACGCTTAAAACTTTGTGTTGTTTGATTTGTAGAAGTAATAAAAAAGTTGTGATTCATTCTACCGCTGAAGTGTACCAAAAACCTGGAAAAGAGTTATGCATCACTTTTGTTTGGGGAAATGCTAAATGACTGCATCCTCTTATTGTTTGAACAAATGCATACAAGAATTATAAATATTGATTATGGTGTCTAAAATGTTATAATTTTATCATTTATTTGTTTAATTATTTTATTTGCAGGGATTTGAATATAGCCGGAGTGGAAACCCGACCAGAAACTGTCTTGAAAAGGCCGTGGCAGCGCTGGATGGAGCAAAGTACTGTAAGTAAGCCAATATGATCATGGTAGTTCACCGTGGCACAACATGTTTAAGCAATACATGAGCACAAGAAGTTGATCATTTTGAATAATGTTTGATGCTACAAAAATGACCAAGCATTCCAGTGTTGGGTTCCTCCAACCAAATGACTCTAACTCCTGGGCTTACCAACTTTTTGTTATTTTTCCCCTGCAGGCCTTGCTCTTGCCTCAGGACTGGCTGCCACAGTGACTATCACTCACCTGCTCAAGGCAGGTGATGGAATTGTCTGCATGGATGATGTGTATGGAGGTGAGAAACAAATTTGTGTATTAGCCAGGAACAGAATCCTTTCTTAATCCCAGGAAACTTCTTTAGGGTGTTCCCATGCTGGGAGTCGAACTCAGGCCACCTGGGTGAAAACAAGGAATCCTAACCACTAGCTCATACATGCTAGATATGCAGAACAAACTTAAGCAGCTGTGACATACTTCCTTCTATCATTCTGGATTATTCACTTGTGAGTTGGTTTTGTGGCATTTACTGAGTTTCTCCTTTGCAATCACCAGGCACAAACCGCTACTTCCAAAAAGTTGCAGCTGAATTTGCGCTGGAGGTCTCTTTTGCTGACTGTACAAAACCAGAATTGCTCAAAGCCGCCCTGAAGCCCAATACTAAAGTATGTAAAAAAAAAACAAAAACAAAACAAAACAAAAAACAATGCTGTTTTTTCTGACTGTTTTTGTTGGCTGTACCTTTTGAGTAGACATTGGATTTCAAGTGCGAACTAATCACAACTGAATATATGGCACATGTGGTTTAACTAGACTGTTGCACAGTCAGGCGTGTCTTTTTGTTGACTTCAACAATCACCATGAATCAGCAGTTACTGTTAAGACTGTTATTTGATTTTCATGTTAAATACCAGTAGCTGATCCAAAGGGTGATTTCACCACACCTCGCGCCTCCTAAATATGATGTCACAGTGAAATGACAACCTGTTTTTGCTCGTGTAGATTGTGTGGATTGAAACACCGACCAACCCTATGATGAAGGTGGTTGACATCAAGGCCTGTTCTGAGTTGGCCCACGAGCACAACAAAGATATAGTGGTGGTTGTGGACAACACCTTCATGTCAGCCTATTTCCAGGTGAGGCTGGTCAATGGTGAATTTTATGCTTTATCGACTGTGAAACGGAAGTTTCGTAATTTGCTGCAATCAATTACAGTTCATGTAGAAACAACTCATGGCCTGATTAACGTTTGTGTTTGTTCTTGCCCTTTAGCGCCCCTTGGCTTTGGGAGCTGATATCTGCATGTACTCAGCCACCAAATACATGAATGGTAGGTCATGTGCATTTCTGCATTTTAGTAACATAGAATTTTCATTTGAAACTAATAAAAGTATTTTGGGACCACAAGCCAGTGTACTCCTAGTACTAGTCCCAAGCCCAGATAAATGAGGAGGGTGCGCGAAGAAGGGCATTCGGCATAAAATCCCCACCAAGTCAAATATGTGGATAATCATTTAGATTGCCATAGTGAAACAATCTAGACAGTCTAGCAGGGTGCCGGTGAAAAACATGCTACTGGTGAAAGACAAAGGATGATGCAAGAAGAAGAAGAGGAAGAAGAATAATTTGATCTCATTCACAGAATCTATTGTACACTGGAGTGAATTGCTTACTCCAAAATGTACCAAAGTAAGACAAATATAGAGGTTTGACTTAGTCATAGTCCAAGCAATTGTAGGCGTATAGCCTCCCACTGTTTTCCTTGAAAGGTAACTTTGTTGGATGAGCTATAATTGTGGATAGTAAGGGATTGCTAATACATGCATGTTATCTACCCAATCTGATGGTGACACAATATTTTTGTTGTTCAGTATATAAAACTAAAGTAACATCTGTAAATCTCCAGTGATCACCAGTGAAGTTATAACTTCAGTTAAGAGAATCTGATTTTATGCTCAAACTGTCTCTCATCACACAGATACAAATGCAACATTTTCCCTTCCAATATAAACTTTTTGTGCTTTGGACTGCTCTTTATTCCTATAATTTGTTTGGCAGGTCACAGTGATGTGGTGATGGGTCTGGCCTCAATGAACAGGGAAGATCTGTATGAGCGACTGAAGTTTCTGCAAAATGGTGAGGAAATGCAATGAGTAAATTACGTGCAGATAAAGCGCACAGCTCTGTAATAATGTAATATCCTTCAGTGTGACACAATGTATTTGGTGAAATTGTTTTTTCAACCTGACGTACATTCACAAAATGCTCAACATGCTAAAGTTCTGACCAGTTTGGACTCTTTTCAGTAGGAACTGTTGGTTGATTTGGATTTTGGGAGGCTTTGTTTATAACCTTTTTGGATTTTCCTTTATTTACATGTTCCTGCCTTGGTTTAGCAATGGGTGGTGTGCCATCTCCTTTTGACTGTTTCCTGTGCAATCGTGGATTGAAGACACTCCACCTGAGGATGGAGCGGCACTTTAAGAATGCCATGGCTGTTGCCAGGTTTCTGGAGGCCGATCCAAGGGTAGAACGTGTCATTTTCCCAGGTGATTATAAAATTCTTAAAACCACTCATATCACAGTAAAGCATTATCAACATATGCTATACAAACAAGCACCTGCTTTTACTTTTTAGCTTTAGAGTCTCACAGTAACATGCAAAACCTGCTCTGAAGACACACAGTTGTTTGAACAGTCATTGTGGGTCATTTGAGTGCACATTGCCTAACGGAGACCTTTCGTACTGATTTATTGGATTCTAGTAAAACAGAATGTGTGCTTTAACGTCATGCTTTGCTAATGAATTACCGCCTATATCTGTGCAAAAAGTTGGCATTCATATTAAAAGTAGCTAATAGGAGTTCCAGGCTTCAGAAAATGGAAGCAAATGTTTTACTCTTCCATGCTAATTTTTAACTAAGCAAACTGACTAATCAGCACTTCCCCCTCCAATTTACTTTGATGTCAGTGCCAGGTACATAAGTGCTTTTTGACAGACTCTGACCTTTGCCCGCTTTTATCTTGTTACTCTACTAGTTATTACTAGTTATTTACAACTGTTGCCTTTCAGATATACATTTGGGAGCTTTTCTTTATCATTGCAGCAGTGACGTCAGCTGATATCTGAATAGCACTGAACCAAAGAATTAAATACAATAGCATTTTACTTCAAACGTACTACCAGTATTTTATGCCCTTTTTTTCTGCTTTCAAAAAACACTTCATACAGTTACATTTGAAATTAAGAGCATTTTGTTCAGTGCAATTAAATAAAATGTGTGCCTTGGCTATGTAAGGTATACACTCAGTTGTATGTGCTTAAGGTCGTGGGTGGGTTTACTTCAGTAACTGGTTTTTCATGTTGTCATTCTTTTGACTCAGGCCTGCCATCTCACCCCCAGTACGAAGTGATGAAGAGACAATGCACTGGGTGTCCAGGGATGATCACCTTCTACATTAAAGGAAATCTTGAGCATGCTACCACCTTCCTCAGTAGCCTCAAAGTAATTTGGCTAAAAAGTGTCATTTCATGTGGCCTGTTTGATTTTGTGTTTAATAAATGGGTGGAGATGTAAGACTATACTGGGATTATGCAAAATGTCTGCATCAGATTTCCACAATGACGGGACACACGAAGGGAAAAAAGTACTTCAGGACCACAATTATAAGAATGTTTTAGCACAGCAGTAAAGTCCAACTTGTAAGCATTTTGTGGTGGAGCTTTCAGACAGTGTAATGTGTCTGCTGGAAGAAGTGGTGATAATAGTTTACCCAAGAAAAGGTTCTACACATAATGAACATAATACACAACTAAGATTAGACTATAGTTGCAGTCAAAGGGTGCGCGAGTACATTGGCAAATTCAGTACATTTTTCACATTGGAAAAACATTGGTTTCATGTTGAGTGTGACAGCTTTTATTGTATCAGTTACAACTGGAACATGTTGTCTCAAGACATCATGGGACGATATCTTCCAAGAAGAACAGATTGTGTTTTCTCTGTTTGACACACCTACATATGCTGACAGTTAATGTCTGAAAAAGATCCAGACAACAGATCTTGCTTTGACTTTTTTTCTGTCATTTGTTACACGTGATCATTTTTGCATGTTCATTTTCTGCAGTTCCTTTCACACTTTTGTGTTTGTGTCCACATCATGTCCCTCAATGTGTTGGACTTCATGCTTTCTGTTGTCTTATTTCAGGTGTTTGCGATAGCTGAAAGTCTTGGTGGATATGAAAGTTTAGCAGAACATCCGTAAGTATCACTGCAGTGTTTTATTCTTGATAGTGGTTAAGTAAGTGTTGATTTTTTTTTAGGTAGTACTGTGAGCAGTTTACTTTAATCTAAGCTACAATTTAATACAAAACACCACAAGGGGGCAGCAGAGACTAAGAGGAGATTCTCTCCAACTAATTGTGCCCCTTTATTTTCATTATTAACTGAATGGCTCTGCTCTAATCTTTAATACAATCTGAGGATGTTTTTCTGTATAGAGCTTGTATGTAATCGTCCTATCATATAATTCAGGGCAATTATGACCCATGCATCAGTGCCAGAAAATGAGAGGAAAGTACTGGGCATCAGTGACACACTGATCCGGCTCTCTGTGGGGCTGGAAGATAAAGAAGACATCATTGAAGACCTGGATCAGGCACTGGCTGCTGCTGTAAGTATCGGGCATCAAGTTATAGTGGTGGCATCAGGTTTGTGGGGTGCTAGAGGACTGAAACGTTTTCTAATTTCCCAAAAGTCAGAATTAACTGGTTGGGTAGCTGCTGGAAACTAACCAGTTTATGCATGTTCATGGAGTTTCCTAACTTTTGACCTGGTGGGAATAAGCTAGAGAACAGCGTCCTATAAGGTTATTCAGAGGTTTTTTGTGTCCTTTTTCTGATGCAGTTTAATGCCTCCAAAACAATTTTAACCGTTGAACATAACTTTCAGAAAGGTAGGATTTATAGCAGGTCTTTGTGAAAAGGTATACCCAATAAACTGGCAATAAACTGTCTGGGTTTAATATTAAGGGTAGGTGTGCCTTTGGGTGAATCAGTGGTTGCCATTCAGAGTTCAGTTAATTTGTATTAACTAACCTGAGGAAAGCAGACTCTTCTTATTGGAAATCTAAGCTAAATTGTTGAAAGTGTCAGAAGTTCATGTTCTCTGCTCCTTGGCTGCACATGCACCTATGCTTGTTGGTAAATAATAATGCAGACTATAAAGATAATACACTACAATATTATTTCTGTGCACTCCATACACACAAAGGCAAAAGTGAGGGTTCGCTTGTCAGTTTTTTTTTTGCCACAGAGTGGGTCTTTGTGTTGTGACTACCCATGCAAACACGAGCAGTTTATAGTAAAAGCAAGAAGGAAGTCATTTCTAAACCATCCAGTAAAAATGCCCGTTATACTTAAGTAAATTAAAACCTACTTAACAAATGAATGATACTCATTTTAATATTGGTGATTTTCCTTTGGTTGTAATTAAAAACCTTATTAGAGAACAAAAACTTCTTCCATGCTGGAAAAAATCTGCTTAAATATTCATCTAGTAATGCTTGCTTAATAAAACTAAAAAACACTGTATTTTAGCGTCAGTTTATTTGTTCTTAACAAAAAATCTCAGCAAAATCCTCTTGTATTTATTGAAGCGCAGTTTCTCTGTGCCACCACAGTTCACTCCACATCCTGAGGCTAATGGTTTTAATGCTGTGAAGATGCACATGCCTCAGTAATCATTGATCAGGTGCCATATGTACCCATGGCTTTGTGTACTTTACAAGACCGGGTTTATATCTAACCACAGAGCAGTGTGTCACAACATTTACTAAAATTTAAGTGTAAGGTCTAAGAAACCAGTGACCATTCCCATTGTTTATATTCTTAAGGCCTTTTTCCAAGCACACAGTACAGTAGTTTTTGACCTGCTTATTGAAAAATATATTGTATGTTAAAACAAAGACAAGTCAGGGGCCTCATCAGTGTCTTTACATTTATACTTGAATTTAGTCTCTCGACTGTGTCCTTCTGATTGACAGATACAGAGCATTAAACATGCTTTAGCAGGTTCTAAGAATTAAGTCTTGAGTCAGTCTTAGCTGATGGCACTTGCCTTTCAATCTTTCATCTGGTTGAAGAACCAATGAGATACTGCCATGGTGGGGTGTCTGTCTATCTTACATTTCACAAAAGTTGTTACTCCTCCGAAAGTATTGGTCAGATTTGAGTGAAATTTGTACAAAATGAGCACCTAATGGGTCTTTACCCAAGCTATGCTCAAATTCATATTTGTCGTTTTACAGGCACTTTTCCATTTTCATAAGAATCGCTACAAGATTCAGAAAATAATGCTCATAAAATGAGTGTTTGCATGTGCCCCTCTGCCATTTGCGACTAGGTTTATTTATGGCATAATAATGTCTTAAACTAGGTTAGAGCCAGTCAACAACTTGGGCCCTGTCCCTGTTATGACTGTCTGGCAAGCCTCCTTGCCTTCTTAATGGATTTTAATTTCTATTAGCAATACAATACAGCTAACCAGTGACAAGGAAACTTATCACTTTCCTTCTGTACTTGACACATTACAAAAACCTTTGAACTGTGATGGCCCATGAGTGAGTAGTGGTTGTGGTTGCAAGGGTGCATGTGCCCACCCATCAAATAAACCCCATCTGTCTCCTTTATCATTTCAATGTCCAGGTCTCTGTCTGGGGAAAATAGATGTCTGCACTTACTCAGTTGATAGCATATTAATGTAAAATCAGTCTTCCTTATGTTACTCCATGAATTTTTTAAAATAATGTATATAGATTTGCACACACATATTCAAGATTCAAGAGCTTTATTGTCATTTCGACTACATATAGCTGGTGCAGAACATAGTGAAATGAAATAATGTTTCTCCAGGACCTGGTGCAACATATAAACATGTAAACATATGACATGTGACAGAGACAGGACTAGTTTTTATTTCTACAGTTAGAAAATTTAAGTTTAAAAGATTTTTAAAAAAAAAGAGATAAATAAATAAAGTGCAATGTGTGCAACATGTGCAACAGTTGCAACAATGCAATGCAATGTAAACAATGCCAAGGACACCCTACAATGCAGAAACAGTACACAAGAAAGGCAAAGAGAAGAAAACACAAGAACAAGACACTAGCGCCGAAAGAAAGAAAGTGCCGTTGCAGCAACTGAGGTAGTG
>VUQH01059133.1:0-11577 GCA_015106775.1 Etroplus canarensis | reverse complement strand
TCCCTGATGTAATCCCACCCCCACCTTGAACCCATCTGTCACTCCTACTGCACACCTTACCACTGTCTCACTGTCCTCATACATGTCCTGCACCACCTTCACATACTTCTCTGCCACTCCTGACTTCCTCATACAATTCCACAGTTCCTCTCTTGGCACCCTATCACATGCTTTCTCAAGATCCACAAAGACACAGTGCAACTCCTTCTGACCTTCTCTATACTTCTCCATCAACACTCTCAAAGCAAACATTGCATCGGTTGTACTCTTTCTTGGCATGAAGCCATACTGCTGCTCGCTGATGGTCACCTCTCTTCTTAGCCTAGCTTCAACAACCCTCTCCCATATCTTCATGTCAACAACCCTCTCCCATATCTTCATGGAAAAATGTGCTCCACATACTGTGGAAGATGTAGTTTATGTAGACATACTGTACTGCGCATTATACAACCCCTAAACCCACAACCAATTGGCTACCTGAAGAGTAGGTATACTTTCAGTTGACCAAGATTTTCTTTGGTTTGCTACCAAAAAATTTCCTTTCTAATTTTTATGTAATATGTCAATAACAATAGTCCGCAGGCATGACAGTAGTTTTCTGTGATGCTTTTAAAAGAAACCAAATTGTTAGTCAGATAAAAGCTGAGGTAAAAGCTGAGGTAAAGCTGTGATAGTTAAGAAGACTGTCAAAGTTTGCCGCATATTTTAGGTGTTTATCATCTGTGACAGCAAAAATGTGTGAAAAATAGCATTTTTTTTCTAATCATTCAGCTTAAAAAATACACGATATCTTTCACTAGCGAAAGGGGAGAAATTCCTTGTGTGACAGGCACTCCGTTCAGTATACATAAGTACCAAGAGAATATATCAGGGAGATAGCTCCTCCCATTAAGTCCAGTTCTTAATGGGAGGAGCTATCCAGTATAATGGGCAGGAGTGACAGAGGTCATAATCGAGATATGCATAGTTATTACACAGTAATAATTGCAGAATTGCATATTCACAGTGCAGACTTGTAAAGTTTTATGGCTACAGGTAGGAATGACTTCCTGTGGCATTCTGTGGTACACTGTGGTTGAATGAGTCTATTTCTGAACATGCTCCTACGTCTGTCCAGCACGGCATGGAGAGGGTGTGAAGGATTGTCCAGTATTGTCCTTAGTTTGGCCAGCATCCTCCTCTCTGACACTACTGTCAGAGAGTCCAGCTCCACCCCCACTACTTCACTGGCCTTACAGATCAGTTTGCTGAATCTGTTGGTGTTCACTACTCTCAGTCTGCTGCCCCAGCACACCACTGGCTACCACAGACTCATAGAACATTGATTCTGGAGTGTAATCCACATTAAATCTGGTTGATTTCAGATGCCATTTTGGTCAATTTATCAACAAGAATTTTAAAAATTGACTAGTACAGGTGAAAAGCACTGTAAAAGGACATTTGGAATCTGCAAAGTAATAATCTGAACATGTTCTGGATCCAGATGTGGATCAGACTCACATGAACAATAGATAGTATCTGATATATGGTATAATGTGCGCAAAAGGTCTAAATTTGTCTCAATACTGCTGTACAATCAGTGGTTCATCAGAAGAAGCACACAGCTGTAATCCAGGTCAAAGTCTGGTTTGGATCTCAATGAACTCGACGAGAAGCTGATGTGCTCACAAGGTCTAAATTTACCCCATGGGTACTGTATATTACTCTTAGTGTATTAAAAGATGTAAAAAGAAAATCTGTGACAAGTCCAGATTTACATCAGGATCAGGATTAGTTCCAGATTCATTTTGATTCTATGTTTTTATGTTGACTTAGGTTTTATTCAGTACTTGGTAGGTATAAATTTGTCTGAATACTGATGTACAGTCAGTGGTTCATATGATAAAGCACAGCACAGGTCAAATTCCTGGTGAGATCCAGATCAGAGTCAGTTAAGTTTAATTTTATTTATAGAACACCAATTCACAACAAAAGCCACCACAAGGCACTTTATAGACCCTACAGTATTAGAGAGAAATGCCCAACAACCAGATGATTCCCTATGATCATGAGCAGGTACTTGGAAACAGTGGGAAGGAAAAACTCCCTTTTAACAGCAAGAGACTTCTGGCCAAACCAGGCTCAGGGAAGGGTAGCCATGTGTCTCGACCAGCTAGGGAGTGAGGAGTGAAGAGAAAAAGGGAGAGCTTACAGGGACAAAGACAAAACTCAAGTTATGGGAAAGAATGCATGGGCAGGGGAAAGATGTGGGTGGAGAAGAAGTGGTCATGGGTAGTCCCCCAGCTTCCTAAGCCTGTCACGGCATAACTAAGGAATGGGTCAGATCCATAAGAACTTGAGAAATAAGCAGATGTGCCAAAATGATCTGTATTTCCCTCATTATTACTGTACATTACTGTAGGACGGGTGGGGCGGAACCTGAAATCTGGGGAAAAATCCAAATTTACTTCTGGATCAGATCCATATTCATTTTATTTCTGTGTCTTTATATGGACTTTCTTCACTACTTGGCCAGTCTAAATTTGTCTAAATACAGCTATACAATCAGTGGTTCATGAAATAAAGTCCACAGTTGTAATTCATATCAAATTCTGAGTCAGAGCTGATCCAGGTGAACTGAAAAAACAAGCTGATGGGTCAAAGAGGTTGGATTTTCTCTCATAATTAATATAAATTACACTTAAAGCAATAAAAGCTAGAAAAAGAACATGAAGTCTAGGGGAAAATCCAGGTTTACTTCAAGATCAGATCCAGATTCATTTTACTTCTATGTTTTTATATGGCCTTTGGCTTCATTCACTACTTGGTAGGTATAAAATTAGACACTGAAGTGATATTTGCCTCATACCTAAAATTTCACCAATTTTAACACATTTTTCCCAGTAAGATCCAGAAGTGCCATGTCTATCTGGGCCAGAGAGCTGAAATGAAATGGTAACCCACTACTCACTTGGGGGTATATACACACCAGGTTTGGTGAAGCTTCTTAAACTCTGTAGTGAGTTATTGCGATAACGCAAATCTTCACAGCAAACTCAGACACAGCAGCAGCACAACCAGGTCAAAACCATTATAGCTCCTGATTTTTGTCTGAAAGATATAATTACTGCGAATATATACCAATTTTAAAAAATCATTATGGATAAATCAAAAAGTGCATAAAATATTATATATATCAGTATAAACAAGATACTATTGGGACTACAACGAATAAAAACAATGTATCTTTGAAGACCGTATGTGTGTGGTAACTGTCATTTCTGTACAGTTTACAAACAATAAATGCATGGCAGCAGTAATCCCAAAGTATAATTAAAGCTGATGGGACTACTTGGACTGGACTACTTGACATTGCCCTAATGTGAGCCAATGGTCTGCCTATAACACACGCAACAACAAAAAAAACCAAAAAATGTTTATTTTTAAAAAACTGCACTAGTACTTGGTAAAACGTACTGTAGACGGGGGGACTTCATCAAAATAAACATACATATCAGCAGGGTCATTCAGCCTCTCCAGTTCCCAGTTTTAAATCCACCCCCCCCACACACACACACACCAAACACATACACATGAAGAAACAATCATTTTCACTGCTTTCACACACCCACATACAAGCAGCCACCCCACACTTGCAACCACACATCCAAACATTCACCACAGTACACCCTGATGCCCTGGCCTCCCACAGCTGGTTGAGTGAGGCCACAGTTTGGGTAAAGTGCTGAGTTCCTTACACTTGGACATGAGTGTTTTTTTTATTCTTAGTGTGATGGAAGGTCAGAGCAGGATCACAGAGCAGAACTATGGCAGAAAAAGCCTAAAGATATTTCTACTGTTCTAGGCTCACATGTATTTGCATATCCAATGCACACATAGAACTTACACATGCACACTTTGTCCGCCATGCCCTTTACTTTGAACATCATAGTGTTTCTCAGTGCAGTAAGAGCATGTCCTTCACTGCACCACTGCTTAATGTATCCTGAAGGCGAGTGAGTTGGGCACATTAGTGATATCCAAAAGCAGTTCAACATGGGAGTCTGATCCCCGTACTGCTCCCTCGGGGGTGAGGTGAAAAGAGGCCAGGTTAAGATGGGGACAACTCCTAAAAACAGCTGCCAGCCTGTTGGATGCCACAGTGCCCCTGTGGGCTTCATGAAGCGGGTAGGAGACTGGCAGAGAGAGGGCCAAGGTTGTGCCCACATGAGGAGACTCTTGTGTCGCCTTCACCACTGGGCCTCCATCTGTTTGCCCTGAACTGAATCATTTATTCTAATACGAAAAACATGCAAAAGGTAAAAAGATTGATAAACTTTCTAATGACCACATCTGCAAATCCACTGTTGCTGAATTGCTTATGTTGCTGCACTTATTACAGAAGGTTCTAAAGAAAAGTTAAAACTATTCCTTCCTTGAAAGAAACAAATTTTTTTAAAGTCGTCCATCTACAATATAGGCAAAAGCAAAGTTTTTTAACTACTTCGTTAGTCTATGCTTATGTTGTACAGTTGTTCAAGCTGAGTACATTCGTTAGAATAACTTCTAAAAGCTGAAGTAAAGTTCCCCTTGTGTCCCCTTGTTTTAATATTATTTTTATACGCCATTATTATGGCATGAAGTTCCGTTAGCTTTGCAAAATTGCTGATAGAAATGTCTTTAAAGAGCTACAGTGCATTTCAGAGCCTGTACTTCTTCACTTTTACTTGGGTAAAGAAGTTTAATCAGTACTTTGTTAACACAAGTATTTGTACTTCTAGCTGAGTAAGGAATTTGTGTACTTTTGCCACTTCTGTATGTCAGTATATTAGATAGATAGATAGATACATAGATAGATAGATAAACTTTTGCAACCTTATTTATATACTTCAAGTATGTAACTACTTGAAGACAATGCCTTGAGTTTTAGGATAAATTAACGACATTTTTTTTTTGCTTTTTACAATATTAATGAAAAAAAACTGATAATTAAAATAATCAACAGATTGATCCACAACTCCACTGACACGTTATCAACATAAATTCAAAATAATTATGGACGCACAGCAATGAACTCTAGAACCAAACTTTATTGCAACATATGCAGTAAATTGCAATATAGAATATTCTGGGGTTTTTTTCTTTGCAGCAGAGGGATATATGATATGTTGTGGCTCATGCAGTCTTGGAAACAGTAGTTACCCTCGTTAGAAGTGAGCATATGTTACAGGTGGTGTGGAAAGCAGTAGAAATTTGGCAGGGAAGGGTGTGTGGAATCTGCTGCCAGGGTGAGAGCATTGGTGCCAAGGTGAAACCTGAGTGGGACATAAAGCTGAGCTGAGTTCTTCAGCTCTACACACATAATGCAGGCCTATAGAGTATGACTGACAGATCACATGTGCACATAGTGGAAAATACTGGAAAACAAACAAAACAGGACAGATTTTGGCATACAGAAACAATCTGAGTCACTGATAATTACAGTATAGCTGTGACAACAAAAAAACACATTCACAGTTTTACTGTAATTCACCATTTCATGAGAAAAATATCTATTAGGCTATAAATACTCTTCAGTCTGTTCAGAGAGTGGGCTAATGTGGACCATACTTATGTGTGTGAGTGTGTGTGATGTGGTTATATGACAGCTGTATTCTCTTGTGCATGTACGGTGGGGTTTGCGTGTGGATGTGTGTGTAGGTTTTCATGCATGTAAGATAAATGGCAACCAGACATTGGGTTAAGAGGCAGGGCAGCCCAGATGGACTGCTGTTTGTGCCCATACAGATAACACACACAATCTTTCTCTCACATTCACACGCATACAAGCAACACATATACCACACCACTTTTAATAAATTCTTCTTCAGTGGAAATCCATGGCACTGCGACATGTTTTTAGCAAACACTAAATAACTTGTGGAAATTAGTCCTTTGTCTGTCTGTAACAGCTACAATTCCTACTGGGGGGGGTTGTTATCATTTTATGTGCCCCAACCCCCACACCCCCACCCCACATACCACCACTGCTGTTCTTCCATCATTTTCATCCTATTTCCCCTCATCTCTTGTCCTGGCTTTTACTGGAAGAGTAATTTTCCTACTCTCTGTACCTCTTAAGACTGGCTGTGGGGTGAGGTAGCATGTAGATGTGGGTGGTAGGGGGTGATGGAGATTTTTTTAAAGGGTGAGCTGAGGGGTGTCTTCTGTCTACCACATCCTCCTTCCTGATCCAGGAAAACATACACAATTCCAGGACTCCAGCCCACCCCCCAGCCTGCCAGCCCCATCATCAGCCAGGGACTTTCCAGAAGTGCCCTGCCCAGCTAAAGAGAGTAGTAGTCAGCCATGGTCAGGCTTCTTTGCCTTGTGTGGGGCTCATAATAGAGGAGTAAGTTAAGTCATATGGCCATGAAATGAAGTCTTTAATCATGTCTATCAAAGAAAATTTGACTGAAAGTGCACATGGGAAGCTAAAAGAAGTTATTTTAACAAGTAGAAAATAACTAATGAGTCAACAAGTTAATAATGAGTAAATGTACCACCTGAAACAATTTACTGGATCAAAAGTGCTGGGGTACTTTTTGAACTGGAGCCCTAATAACACTCCTTTAAAGGCTAGTGTGATTTAGCAGGTGTGATGAGATACTGCTGCATGCGAAACAAAGGAACTTTCTTCATAAACCCCCTCCATAAATAGATAAAGAACACTGTAAAGTCTAGATTACACACCCACCCTTCTCCTGTATTGTTGGGTGATTTCACCCTTGCTCACATAGGTAGAAATGAAATCACTATTACAGGTGGTAAAATACAGCAGATCCCTCAATAAGTAATAGCCACTTAATGAATGCATGTTTAAAAGTAAATATTTGAACTAAATAAAGGGATCACATAGCTTTTCTGCTTGTTAAATTAAAGAGTTTTCTGAACCTGGGATTTTTTTTTTTTGGATATAGTGATCTAATTAGATTTATGTCAGGATAAACACTGTGGGTCACACACAATATAATTTTTTTCACCAGAAAAAATCCACAGTTAAAAGCAATTTGACAGCATCCAGCAATGAAGTTACTACCATTAAGAATGTTCATGCTATTTACTTTAACCATCAAAAACATTTTTAAAGACCTACCACACATCAACCACCCGGTGATGTATTACCTGATGCCAGAAACAGCTATATGGGAAAGTACCTATTTCTTAAGGGAGCTGTGACTAAAATGAAGTTGGCCACAATGTAAACACATGTCAGAACGATGACTGACCATTTCCCTTTATAACTCTCTGTCCACTCATCCTGGTAGTGCTAATTCTTGTCCTTACTACTCCCAAAAAGTAAGCGAGATTAGCTTGTCTGAATATAGCACAATGAGCCCAAACAAAAGCCACAGACCATGGGCTTCCCGCTCAGCAGCAGGTGAAAGGGGTGCCTTGAGTTTCCCAGCCCAGGAAAGGGGGTCTGAGACTAGTGAAGATATGGAGTCAGCCTCCTTTGCCTTACCCTGACTGAACAGGGACATGGGGAGGCTTTGTTTACAGAAACAGTCAAGAACATTCAGCCCTCAGGCAGCACTAACACATCACTCTTATCTAAGAAAGTTCACAACACTTACTGAAAAACACCTGACAATCACACAAAACAAATACACACAGAAGCTATTAGAGCACAGTAAGAACACTAAGTAAGCATTAAGGAAGAGAATGACATGACTTAGACATGATGTTCAGTGCATGGCACTGGACATATGGTCCATGGGGAGAAGGCAGCCATGTAGAGGAGGACTGTGCTGAACGTATGATTACAGCACTTCCAGTAGTGTGTGACAGGACAGCGAGGAGGTCAGCATGATAGCAGCATCCTGGAAGGACCCAACCAAAATACCACAATGAAGGACACGATCTGTAAACAACGGACACCCACACTGGTATATAAGCTTTCCGTGGGCTCTTGTCACACACTTTCTCTTGAGCATCCCCCCCTTGCTTCTTTCACACAGTCTCGCACACATACACAAGCCACATTATACAATTGACTATGAAAGGACATCAAGCTCATAACTCTGTTCCCCTGGGGCAGAAGAGACCCAGTCACTGTCAGGCGAAAAACAAAACAAAGAGATGGAAAAATAGAGCAAAATAAAGGCAGGAGAGCAGACAGCCACTGTGTGATTAGAATAAACGGGGGAGAGATGAAGGGAAGCTGGGACAGAGGCTACTACTTCTCCTTTAATATTGCTGGGAAATCTTCCCTTTTTCCATGACTGAGGGGACAATGGGTTTGGGTGATTTTCTAATATCCAGCGGCCTGAGGTTATTGTGTTGCTGTGCTGTATGTGCTTTTATGTGCTTTATGTGTGTATGTGCCTGCGTGGCGTCTGGACAGAAGTATACAGTTCCAGGTAATGACAAAGATATATTGTAAGAGTAAGACTGTAAGAGAAACAAATAGTGAGGTGCTGATCTGGATTGAGACTTGGTTTTGGAAGTCCACCAAAGAGCCAAGAAATAAAATGATTTTTAATGTCCAGCTTAGCACAACTCTTGTTCAAAATGATTTTAAAGAGTCTAATGTTTATCAGCTTTGTGTTCCAACCAGATCATGTTACATTAATTATTTATAAATATACAGTATATTAATGTTATATATGAATATATACATAATAAATTACATTTCAGACTCTGGATTAATGTAAGATAAAACATAATTATTGTAATATTCATTGCAGTTTGCCTTGATATGACTAAAAATATATTTTTTAAACTGATAGCTACACTAAAAACCCAGGATACTCTTGAATTACCCTAGATACTCACATGTTTCAGTGTTCAGGAACACTAAAAATATATAATCAAGAATACTTTCAGAATGAGCAGTGGATCCCACTTTGCGGCAGATTCATTAGCTTTATCACAGATTTTGGATGACTATTTTCATTCACAATGTTACAACATGGCTTTGACACACACTAAAAGGTCTTAAGTATAGACATCAGGTCAAACCACAGCCCCTGAGTGTGGATGTGCACATGCTCATGTGTGTTCAGGAATGATGTGTAGCATTGCGAGGTGAAACCCACATGGCAGAGCTGTAAACACTCACACACGTATACACATGGTTATGCGTGTCTGTGTATATTATGGACATGCACCAGCAGGCCAATAAAATGACCACAACAAAAGAGCACAAAGTCTATGATCTCTGAGAATGAAATGGCTCAAGCACAGAGTGTGCATAGTTCAGTAACTGAAGGCTGTATGAGAGTGTACGTGTGCGTGTTCATACTCTTTTTGCACTCTTGTGGATTTTTCACACAAACACTCACAGACACACAAACAGTGAGCAACCATATGGTCAGATGATGAACATAATGAGAAACACTTCTGAGGGGTCTGAAAGACAGAAGGGGAACAAATTAGTTCAAGTTAGATGGGGAAGGAAAGATGTGTATGAGTCTGGGAGAGAAAGAAGTTCACCAAATGAGTGCAAAGTACACACATAAACTGCATCCCTAAAGAGGATACATTTTCTCACACTTACTTCTCTTACTCCATATGTGAAAAACATGACTCTGCACTTGCTGTCAGCCTAAGATTAATTTCAAAAGCCTGATGTCACAAATAAGGAAAAATCAGATTCAGCACAATGGAGTGCAGAGAATACTGTCGAGATGAGAAAACCTTCAGGAATATCATTCACAAATGAAGACACGTTTTTCCTGAAACTGTGTGATAAATCGTGTGAACCAGATGTTGCAGTTTAATCATCTTTCCTAAGAATAATTTTTTGGGTCACTGTGTCATTTGAAAGTCATAGCATGATGATGGCATAATATACATGTAAATGCACCTTTATGATCATTAGTTCTTCTTATGTTTCATCTCTGATTTTCAAACTAAAAATACACTTGTTTGGCAATGCCACTACAATACAAAATGCATAGCATATGATTTACACAGTAACATAACTAAGGATAATATTTTTTTCCCACATGGCCAGGAGCTACATGGAATGTTCTCTCAGCTGCGGTAGATGTTTTGTCTGGATGCAGAAAAATAAAGTTTGTTTATGGAAACTGCCACAGCAGAGGGGAAATTTCAAGTGGTGTAACATGTTTTGCCCACATTCAGTGGTAAGTGAAAAGACCCCTGTCAATACATATACACACATGGACACACATTCACAGCACTCCTTTTTTCTCCACCTTTCCCAATTGCTTCTTTTTCCTCTGTCTTACACACACACTCACGCACACGCGCACACACACACACACACACACACACACACCTACACACACAATCTGTAGTGTTTGTGAAAGAGAATTACAACATATCTACCACATCCCTTACACTCGTTTACTGGAATGTGGACTTGGAAAGACCCCAAAGAGAGAAAAGCAAACCTACTAAACCTCCATTATGAGCTACACATGAACACCATGCAAATCTAAAAGAATTACAAAAAACTAGTGCTGACACTTAAACTATGACTGGGTAATCTGAACTATTTTTAGGCTGAATTGTGAAATACAATAAATATCGTATTATATTCTACAAAAGCAACATGTAAGATTACCAAGTAATTTTATAAAAACATAAAATTAATTAAAAAAAATATATATATAGCAACATGTAAGATTACCAAGTTTTATATATAGATAGATAGATAGATAGATAGATAGATAGATAGATAGATAGATAGATAGATAGATAGAGAGAGAGAGAGAGAGAGAGAGAGAGCGTAGTGGTAAGACTACGTGCCTTTGGAACAGGAGTCGCAAGTTCGAATCCTAACTGTATCCAGTAAGGGTCCCAGGCTAGACCCCCCCATGCTAACCAAGCCTACCGTAGAGCGAGAAAGATAAATATGAAGCCATACCGGATGTCGCCCGGATTAACAAGGTCCGCATCAGGTGTTGAGGAACGAGGGCACCCTGATGTGAAGTGGGCTACTGAAACAACAAGGCATCGGTGGGCAAGAGACGAAAATAGGGCACTGTTGGAATGCTACTACGGAAGTAACCCCAGCGGAAGGGGTAACATGAATAGGAGGAGGGACCTATGGAATCTTCGATACCCGACATCCATATTGACGGCGAAACAACTAGTAGCTCAGTGTTCCAACATTTGGAAGAAGGGACTGCTCTTAGGGCTAGAGATTGACGAGGTATAACATACATGCTATGGCAAGGAGGAGCCAGGACGACAGGTCGGGGGGGTATCATCACCCCCACCCGAGATTGGGTACCAAATCCCAAGTGCGATGGAAGAAGGATCGTTGAGTGCGAGAGGAACTGACCTGAAAGATGGGATCATGGCTAAGCTTGAAACCTGGATCCTCCATAGCTGGTTACCAAGATTACATGAAGTATCCTCGGAAGATCTACTAGATGATGTGAATGCAGCAACCTCCCTGAACAGGGTCCAGTAACCATCACAGGGGTAGATATTCAAGAAAGGGTCTCCAGCATAAAGAATTGGACAGCACCAGGCCCTGACATGGGTTCACACCTATTGGCGGAATAAGCTGACTGTACTCCACAAGCATCTGGCAGCACAAATGAACCAGCTGCTAGTCATTGATAGACACCCGGAATG
>VUQH01059130.1:0-13247 GCA_015106775.1 Etroplus canarensis | reverse complement strand
TACATCAGAGGGACAGCTCATGTTGAGAAGTTGGAAGGATTGGATTACTTTATTGTCATTTCAACTACATATAAATACACAGTGAAACAATATAGCATTCCCCCAGGACCCGGTGCCCCATACAAGGGTAGTGCTGGCCGGCCAGGGCCCACCTCCGGCCCAGCACAACATCCCGCCCGCGATGTCCTCTTCCCCGGCCACCAGCAACAGGCGACGCCGAGGACTGAAGTCCCGGTCCACACAGCAAGCCGAGATCGGAGCTCCCGGAAACTGCCCATCCGCAGCATCAGCCCTGCAACGATACTCCCCCAGGAAACCAAAAACTTTGGTTTCCCGGATGCTGCCCGGCAGTTCATAAAAAACAACGCTGCCGGAAAGCCAGTTAGCCTTGTCTGTGGACGGAGCTACAACGGCGTCTGGTCGTCCTCAAACCTCGGTTCCCGGAGTGGCTGCACCGCCATCTTGGCCCAAAAAAAAAAAAAAACACACGGAATTCTCTTCTGTCACACACACAATATGTCAGCTTCCATTTCAGCGTAAAAAACTGTGAGATCCTGATCCAAATCCCAAAGTTTTTACTCTCCTTAGCAGCAGGTTTGAGTTTCTTCTTATATAGATTCATTCTTTCTGGAAATTTCATTGTTGTATGAATGATTTGGCTTGGTTCCTTAGAACAAAACATTCTCGCATTTTCCGCCTTTTCACTAAATTAGACCATAGGTCAAACTGGCTGCATTCGCTGTCTGAATCGCTTTGCTTTGATTCACCTCATTCAGAGCATCCACTCAGAGTGCATTGAATGCCCTGAAGTATTGATTGAATTAGACAAAGAACCCTCATGAGGAGAAAAAAGACAGAATGCAATCATATTCCCATTAGTGCCAGGCTGAATGGGAGAAGCGTGTGCTGGCCTTTTCTTCTAGCCTTCCCTGTTCAGCATTAATTACTGTTCATTTCACACGTTCTATTCTTTCAGTCTTCCCCACTTTCCTGCAGCCCCCACTCATCAGGTTGGTTTCCCCAAACTGCTTTGAATTAAACACTGAATACGGTGTAAATGGTCAGAATCATTTAATATTAGGCTTCTTGAACCATTCACTTCAATTTGAGTAAGAATTTAAATTTAAAAGGTTGAGATTAATTTGATGTCTGATGCGCACATGAATCAAGCCATGCAGAATAAGAGTGGCTTCCAAAAGCTATTGAAGAGGACTATGATGAGAACTGTGTTCCATGAGTGCTTATGTAAGAAGCGAGAGAATTGCATCCTTTTATTCTGCCAGTGGCACCTTAAGCTTTTGCCTCAGAGCAAATGTCTTGTTGTATTTTCATCACTGTCACACATGCTACAGATTTCACCTAAGCTTCTGTCTTCCTATTTGACTTATATTCCAAATGTTGTAGCAGAACTCTTTGGTTTGCCAACGTAACCTTGATTTAGTTCTGATGTGCTTAAGATTTTATTTAGCTTGAAGGGCTGAGGTGGAAACCAGCCTAAACAGTGAAAATATTTAAAAGAAAAAAAAAACACGCTTGCAAAAAAAGTAGCTTGATTTTAAAGCATCTAAAGCAGGCTGTCCAGAAATGCGCTGCTTCGATCAAAAAAAGAACTTGTTTTGTGCTCCCACAGCTTGACTCTGAGTAACTCTGGCAGTGGGGGGCCGTAAGTTAAACACCCAGGGAATTTTCATTATATAAAGTTTGATACATAAACGGTTTACACTGGCTCATACTGCCTGCAGGAAATAGTCACATGCATGCATAATCAGGCCAAAATGACAATGCTTTCATGTTCTCAGATTCTATGTACTGCAAATTCAACTGCCAGCTGGCAGCTAGCAAGTACATATGTAGAACCTTAAATAAAAACATTTAAACAGACAGGATGGTGACTGTTAACTGTGTTTCTCTGTTCACTTGGGTTTTACAAACCCCATTTAAAATAAAAAAAGAAACTATGTAAAATATGAATAAAAACAGAATACAGTGACCAGCAAATCTTTTTCAGCCTATATTCAATTGAAGACAGCACAAAGACAAGATATTTAACACTCAAACCGATAAACTATTGTTTTTCAGGAATATAATACATTCTGAATTTGATGCCTGCAAGATATTCCATAAAAGTTGGAACAGGCTCAATAAAAGACTGGGCAAAATGTGGAATGCTCAAAATACACCTGGAACATTCCACAGGTAAGTGGGTTAATTGGTAGTAGGTGACAGTACCATGACTGGGTGCAAAAGGAGTACTCCTGAAAGGCTCTGTCATTCACAAGCATGAGGTAAGCCATCAGGCTACAGTATGTAAGACTGCATGGGTAAATAGTTCCAACAGTTTATGAATGACATTTCTCAACAACCAGTTGCAGGGAATTTCGAGATTTCACGATCTGAAGGTCATAATATCATCAAGAGATTCGGAAAACCTGGAGAAATCTCTGCCGGTAAGCCATAAGATAAAAACTATCACTGACTGCCTGCAACCTTTGATCCCTCAGGTGACACTGCATTAAAAACCAACAAAGTGGGCTGTGGGAACTCTTGGCAAAACCACAGCTCAGGTGGGAGAATCTGTCCACAGGACAACTATTAGTCGTGCACTCAACAAATCTGGTCTTTAGAAGAGTGGCAAGAAGAAAGTCATTACTGATAGAAAGCCATAAGAAGTTCAGATTTGCAGTTTGCCACAAGTCATGTGGGGGGCACAGCAAAGATGTGGAAGAAGGTGCTCTAGTCAGATGAGACCAAGATTGAACTTTCTGGCCTAAATGCAAAATGATATGTGTAGTGGAAAACTAGCACCGCACATCACCCTGAATACACCATCCCCAACGTGAAACATGGTGGTGGCAGCATCATGCTGTGTGGATGCTTTTCTTCAGCAGGAACAGGGAAGCTGGTCAGCCTTGATGGGAATATGGATAGAGCCGAATACAGGGCAACCTGGGAAGAAAACCTGTTAGTCTGCAAAAGCGTTGAGACTGGAGCGGAAGTTCACCTTCCAGCAGGACAATGACCCTAAACATACTGTACAGCCAGAGCAACAGTGGAATCTAAATCCAACTACGAATCTACTTGAAGATTGCTGTTCACAGATGTTCTCTATCCAATCTGTCTGAGCTTCAGCTATTTTGCAAAGAAGAATGGGCAAAAATTTCAGTCTCTAGATGTGCAAAGCTAGTAGAGACATACCCCAAAAGACTTGCAGTTCTAATTACAGGGAAAGGTATTGACTAAGTGGGCTAAATACATATGCATGCCACACTTTTCAGATTTTTATTTGTAAAAAACTTGGAAAACTATGAATCATTTACCTTCCCATCTGGTCGTGGGTGACTAGGAAAAGCACTTCAACAATGGTCATAAGAAGCTTTTACAAAGAAAAGTGAGGAAGGCATGAAGCAGAGGATTTGTCTCTTTGCTGATGCAGCAGATATGGGACGTGAGATGTCCACAGCCACAGACACAAACTCAGGTTGGTGAGTTAAAGTGCGCTCAGTGCTTCTGAAATGTTTAGAGTTACAAGTTAGATTTTTGCTGCACAGAGCCAGAGATTTACACAGTGGATGCTTCTCACTCTCTCACATGTTTATTTGCTAACGCAACTGAAAAACAAAGTTGTTACTCATAACGAAGTTACTCAGACCAGCGAGGGCTAGTGAGAAATACCCACAGATCTACCACATTGTAACATTAAAATCATCCATTCTGGATGCTACTGTTCAACACTGTATCAGTGGTGACAGCAGCACAGTCTTTTGTCTTTCTCCTTTCGCTCTGTGCACAGCTACACATGAGGGTGAATAACAGTTTACAAGGGGATGCTCTGTGTCTGTTCCAGTAAAAGGTTTTAGGTTATTATGACCATGTAAAATAAAGACTGAAAGAGCTTCAATGCTGAACCCTAGCCTTTAAATCTACTGCATATGTATATCACCAGTCTAAGCTTAAAAATAATGACATTTTATATACAAAGTAAATTTCTCCATTATTCTATGGGGAAGAAATGTGCCTACTTGGTGTCACTAATGATACTATAGAAGAAAGTGAACCCATCATTTTAAGTGTGTTTTGTGTAATTTTCCCTATTTACATTTTATTGTGCTATTCAAAGATACGTCCTCTATGTGTGTCTGTTTTGCCATAAAGAAGATGATGTTTAGAGGTTAATGTACTATGTTATGTTGCTTGTTCTTAATGAAATCTGGTGAGCATTTGAAGACACTACACAGAATTGTTTGTGTGAAATAAATCAAGGGAGGAAACATAGTGCAATAAAAAAACAGTGTGAAAGGAGAGTGATTATTAAAATGAGTGCAAAATTAAAAGGGAAAAATAAGTTAATAAAAAAGGAAACAATGTGATTGTGAAGACAGATATAGAAAGGAAATAGGATACTGATAGCACTGCAGAAAGTAATAAATAGCAACATAATGCTGACTGATTTGTTGCTGAATTGAATACTGGCCTGCAGCGTGCATCCAGTGCAGTGACCTTTGATTGCTATTTATGGCACGGAATAGTGCATTAAAATTTTGTTTTTCTGAAATCAGATACTAGTTGATGTGTTACAATAAACTGCTTGTTTCAGTGTATAAAATAAGTTGATGAATAATGTGTTATTAACTTAATCATCACTTCCAAAATTTGAGTTTTGGGCAGAGTTTGATTGGCACATCTTGATTGCAGTCTTTTTACGACCAGGACTAGACAGAGAACAGGAGGAGAGAGCAGAGATGATTAAGAGTGCTGCAGATTGATGGGGACACCACAAAGAGCAGGAAAGGTGACGAAAAGGTGAGCATCCAAAAGACAAGACAGAGGTGACACAGTTTATCAGTTTAAAAGGGGCCATTATGGCACAATAGAAGCAGAAGCTATGAGACCAAAATTAATCTGGCAACATACAATCACACATATGATTGCCTCATCAACACCAAGACTTTTTTCCTTAAGGTTTTACTCCTGCTGCTTAAATAAAAAAAAGAAACAGAAAGCAAGAAAGCTGAAGAAGAACTCAAATATCATTGATGATTTATTTAGACATTATCTTGTGAAAGACAGCCTAACTCCAGACTGCAACTTGTAGGTAGTGCATAGTGTCTGACATACTGTACACTGATCAGGCATAACATTATGACCACCTGCCTAATATCATGTTGATCCCCTTTTTGCTGCCCCACTTGAATCAGTGAGCCTTGGCCACCCATGACCCTGTCACCACTTTGCCACTGTTCCTTTCTTGGACCACTTTTGATAGATACTGACCACTACAGACACTCTGACCCAGTTGTCTAGCCATCACAGTTTGGCCCTTGTCAAACTCACTTAAATCTCTTGCCCATTCTTACCGATTATTTTTTTGCTTCTAACACATCAGCCTTGAAGACAAACTGTTCACTTGTTGCCTAATATATTCCACCCACTAGCAAGTGCCACAGTGAAGAGATATTAAAGTGTTATTCACTTCATCTGTCAGTGGTCATAATGTTATGCCTGATCGGTGTATTATATTCATTTTAATCTGAAATAATTTTAAAAACTATTATCAATTGAAGATCCAAACATTTCTGAGCTGGGCTAAGCCCCAAATGTTTCAAGATCCTACCAGAACCTGGTGTTAGGAGTCCACATTTCAAACAATTTTTGGAAATAATGGTGGTTGAGTCCTAGGGGCTAAAGAGGAAAATGACTGTCCATATTGCTATCAATGCAAAGTTTAAAAGCCAGAATCTGATGGTCTGTGGGTGTAATAATGTTTATGGCATGGGTCACTTGCAGATCTGTGAAAGCACTATTAATCCTGAGAGGTACCTGCAGGTTTTGGAGCAAAATAGGCTTCCATCCAGTCAATGTCTTTTCAGGGACGTCCCTGCTTAAGTCAGCAAGGCAATGCCAAGCCACATTGCAACAGCATGGTTTCGCAGTGACAGGTTGGGTGCTAGACTTGCCTGTCTGCAATCCAGATTTGTTGCACTCTGGAAACGTATGGTGCATTATGAATAGTAAAATATGACAAGGGAGGCCCCCACATTGTTGAGCGATGTGAAATGCACATCAAGCAATGGGAAAGAATTAAAATTTTTAAACTTCAACAATTAGTGTCTGCAGTTCCTACCTGCTTACAGAATGTTGTTAGATGAAAATGTAGTTTAAAACAGTAGTAAACATGCTTCTGTCCTAACTTTTTTGGAATGCGCTGCAGACATCAAATTCTGAATGCGTGTATAATAATTTTTTAAAAAACCAATAAAGCTTATAAGTTTGAACAATTAATATATTGCCTTTGGGTAGTATTTAACTTAATACAGATTGAAAAAGATTTGCAAATCGCTGTATTCTAATTTTATTCAAATGTATAGACTGTCCCATTTGTTTTGGAATTGGGGTTTGTACTTCAAGGCCCATCAGACATTTTAAATCCTTTTTTGAATATTTGTAAGGGTTATTCATCAGTTGTTGCTGACTTAAATGAGTCATAGATGACATTAACTTCACGTATAATAGTTGATACAACAAAAATTTACAATTTGAGGATTTTTGTGCATGCTTGGTGTGTTAAAGGATAGGTTCACATTGACTACAATTGACAATATGGGGACAACGTGTGCATTGAAAGAGTTATTGGTTGGAATCGTAAGGGATGTCGTATAAAACCGTAGTCCTTGAAAATAAGTGAACCTTTAAGTAAGAACTTCAAGTTTACTTGAAGTTAAAATTGCCTTACAGCCACCTCACAGCAACACACATACCACCATCTTTGCCCTGGGTGTGGTTAATCTAATTCAAAACAGAAGCACTTGAGAATTATTCTGTATAGTTTTATTGGTCCTAAGGGTGTTTATCTGCACTTTTTAATTACATATTGAACTGTGGAAGCAACAACCCATAAAAAGTAGCCATTACACTCAGAGGTTTCATTTGGATTTTGGACTCCTAAAACTGGAGAAACTTTCTTTACCTTTCTGAGGTAAATATCAAGACATGTCTAGTGTTTCATGTCTACTGTTGTCAGGTAAGTCAGGAGGATTTTCATGTTATTAATTTTGTACAATCTAGCAAATCTGGTGTCTGCCGCCTCCTCCTCTAAGCAGTTTAAAAAAATAAAAAATAAATAAATAAATAAATAAATAAATATATATATATATATATATATATATATATATATATATATATATATATATATATATATATATATATATATATATTTTTTTTTTTATTCTTTAGCAGCTTTAGCAGCTTAAATCAACAAAAAAATTTAGGCTTCTTTCATGTGAAGCAGCAAATGTCACCTAGTAGTGAGTCCTTTATTTGTACTGAAACAACCACTCTTCTCAGATTGGAAGGAAGATTTCATTCATTGGTGCTTTGTGAAACTCAGTGGGCCAAAAACTGGATACCCAAGGGAAAGACTGTTTTTCATTAAGGCCTGATTATAATTGGTGTTTTCAGCTTGAAGCTTTCTGGCTTTGTCCTGATAAAACAAAGAGGAAAGTAATGGCATAATACATTTTACTGACTGAAATAACACACTTTAGTCAGCATTGTACTGTTTTGGTGTACGGGTTCACATTATTATAAAGTATCAGGCATATGCACTGAATTTGTGTGTTTTGCTTTATGTTTCAAATTAAGTAATTTAACCATAATTTCTCAGTTAGTTTCTGCTCTGCAGCTTTAGTAAACACGGCTGGAAACTTCGGGAATACATTAAAGAGATAAGGCGGAGAGATGTGAATATGTTAGTACTGCGCTACCTAGAGACACAACAGAGAGTAATGGGCCTGGTGATGCAAGTTTGATTCTCTTCCTTTAGTCTGACCCTGAGTTGCTCTCACATAAAGAGCATGGCTGCCATGTACAAGCACTGCAATGCAGGATTCTCCACCCTGTGAAATATGCACAGCTGTCAGACATATCACAGCAAATATCATGTGGTAACATGTGCAGCCATGTGCAAATTTGTCCAAATATCCTATCAAAAGTTATCTATGCACACATGCATGTACACAGTGACACAAAAATTACCACAGAGGAGCTCTCTAACTCCATGTTCAAGCAGTGACAATTGGATTGACTAGTATTATGCCCAATATCCTGCCAATATAATTGGATTACTCATCTGATTCTGCTTTCATCCATTTATATTATGCACAGACACACCTTTTAACACCATGTTCTGGTAACTGTAATTCCTTTTGTATAAATCTGCCATATCTTTTATGCCTGATCTGCTGTTTGTGGCACGCTTTGGCTGGCAAGTGGCATTTTTACAGCTGTGGCTCTAGTCAACAAACACACATGGAGGGCTAAAAACTTGATAATCCGTTTGTTGGGCCCCGGTGTCCAGTTCAATCGATGTTTTGTTTATGGCTATTGATCGATAAATCTGGGGCTCTTGATATAAGACCCAGGAGATGATGAGAGATCAGAGAGAACACAAGAGGAGATATGTGTTGCTCCTGGGGCAAATCCAAGACTCAGCTATGTCAGAGTAAAAACTTTGGAAGATATCATTTAAAATAGTTATTCTGGCAGCCCACATGAAGGTTCTTCAGTAGAAAAAACAAAAAACAATGGTCTCTTTTAAAATGCAATGTAATGCAAACACATTCAAAAGGGCAGAAAGGTAAAACACACTTTCTGAATCTGCTGTGCATTTTTTCAGTAGCTTCTTAGAATAATATTTGGATCAGCTCTTATCTATCAGCCTCTATATCCTGTTGTGCGTACAAAAGTAGGGCTCAAACCAAAGCCGACTCTTTCACTCTCTAGGCTTTAAAAGACACAGGATTGTATGTTGTATTATTAATTCCACAAACTCCCAGAGTGAATTGTTCAAAGGTTATCTATTCCAAGATGTAGCTTTATTAATAGAAAATGGAACACAACATCCCCCTGTGGTATGTGTGTCCCAAGCAATAATTGTCAAGGCCTTTAAAGTGTCTTGGATATTTTATTCAGAAAACAAGAGCTACTGCATTTGAAAAGTAACACAATTGCTAATCAAAGATGACACCCACTATGCCAGGTCAGTGGTTGAGCTTTAAGCATGTAAAGCAGATGTTTCTGACTAAAGAGGAAATTGATTTTGTGCTGGATTTACATTAGAAAGCCAAGGTCACCCCGATACCCAACACCTCCAAGAACCTGCATCATAAAGAATCTGATCTGCACTGGAAAATTTCAAAAACTTTATTCTTTAAAGTTGTCATTGTAGCTATTCTAAACCATAAAAGCGCAGCGCAGCAAGCTTTACCTAATCCATCTTTCGTCTATCATTTCCTGTATGAAAAGTGGTTCAAATATAGCATCATTCTTTTGTCACATGCTGTTGTCAGAGCAGAGAGGTAGGATGTGAACAACACAAGGTCACTTACTGTGGCACCAATGATACGACACTTTGGGCATCGATGATGATTTATCATGTCTCTGTATTTTTTATTTTTTTGTCCACAAGGGAGAAAGCTCTCACAAAACTCCAAAGCACATTACAACAGCACCTTTTGTATACTAGTTCTATTTTTCCGGACAGAGAAATGTGCCAGCTTCACACCCTGAGGGAGAGAGGCTGACATAAGCACCTAAAATTAAACATAATATGGCAAGATTTACAGAATGGCTGATTTTCAAAATTTTGTGTGGGATTTATTTTGCACCAAACCAATATACAATGATTCATTTGACCTATAAATGTGGCAGCAAATGCAAAGATTTCAGCATATTTTCTAGTTCTTTAAAGTAGAATTGAAAAAAAAAAAGTCTCGTGTCATTCTAAAGAATAAAATTTCTGCTTTTCTTTACAAGGTGCACAGTCTACAAACAGCTTGTAGTGATAAGATTTCAAAATCTGTAAAAACAAAGCTCAAGTTTTTAAGGATTATATGAACTCTTTTAGTCCTGTCGTCCAAGTCAGGAAACAAGTCATCTTCTGATATGCTTGTCCTTGAGCAGCACATGCTGTCAATTTCATATAGGTTTCCATTTCATCACTATGACAGGTAAGAAATGGTAAAAAATCTGCAGCATGACAAGCACAACTTAGGCACTTTTGAATGAGCACCTGTCAACCAGGAAACATGAGCAAGTTCATAATGGGATTAAAAGGTTTGTAATGTATTTCTTGAAAATCAAGGGACTAACCCTGAATAGGCTTGTGAAAAAATCTGGGACTGATATAAGTACTTAAATGAGTTAAAACCATTTTTTTTTTACATTAAAACCAGTGGTGGAAGCATATCATATTTTTTTCAAATTAATCTTCATCTTCATTATAGAGGTAACAGCTGATAAATGAGGTGTCCCTTGCTTTTAGTTTTTATTAAGATTTAATGTCATGACTAATTATGACAAACATACAAGTTGGTATGAGGTTCATTTATCAACACGTTTAATGAAACCTTTTACAAAATAACCCCCCCGCAAAGCAAGCCTCTAGCAAACTCTATGAAACTCTGTCTGTTAGGTAGCTGTAAAAACTGTGGTAGAAAATGTGCTAATAAATGGCAGCTGCAGTGGGAGCGTGATTCATCTTGGACTCTTTGAAATCATTTTCACGTCTCTCACTCTCCCCATTGCACAAAGGCAATCCAGATTGCTGAATCCCTTGGTAACTTTCAAGGAATCTACTGGCTGGGGATCACAGATTCAAATGATGCTTGAGAGATCAGAGTTACTGAGAGGAATACCAAGGCTAGTACCTTTTTTTTCTAGTCACTACAATTAAATTGCTTTCAGTCTATATCTTCAGTAAGTCCACCAATTTAGTCAGGAATGTGAGGATCTGTTATTGCAAAATAAAATTTAAAGTAACTCCACTTCCTAGGAGCTAAAGCTGGAACAAATGAATCAAAAACAAACTGACTGTACTTGGAGTTGATGAAATACTAACACTAAAGGAACTCTTGAACATCAGTGAAAAAGACACATGCAGCTCAGACACATCATGCTTTTAGTTATAGCAAAATGTGAAGAAGTTGTAAGAAATGCATTCCTATACAGCAAATAAAATAGCACTATAACTGGGGCAGAGTCTACAGTCAGAATTTATGCTGCAGGGGCTAAGCAATATCTTCAATGTTTGCCTTAACTCTGATTATTTGGTAGTAAGGACAGCGCACAGTTCCATAACATAAGCATCATTCTTAACCAGTGCACCCGCCTTGACATATGAAATTTTGGGCTGCCCATGAAAAATGGGCTATAACACTGTTTTTCAGGCAGGTAGAACTGTTATGCCTCACTTCTCTATGCCCTATAATTATCTTAAATGGAATAACTGGTGAATGATTCATTTGTAATGGTGTGCTGCTGTTATTGGCAGTGGCATATGTCACTTCGGTTTCACAGCGCCGCATTCATTTTTTAGTTCAAATGCTTGATTCCCTTCAACTGTTAATTATAGTGCGGCTAAAAGCTGCGGTTATATTTTGATTTTTGCAGCTTCACTTCAAATTCACTTTTAAATTTGTACATTGTGCTTTCAAGAACTTTAACAAAAATCGTAACAAAAATAATAGAAGTAATTGTACCATTCTTATCTCCAAATTTTGTATATTTTCTGCACTCATTTGCACCATACAAACAATGCAGCGGAATACATAAACATCGACACATGCTCATGCTATAGATAGAATATCTTTGGTATAGACAACACAAGAGACAATTCTATTTACAACTGTAGCATTTTCCTTCTATGGCTTCCTTCTAATGTGCTCATTAGTGTTCTTGTGCTGAGTCTTATCCCTCAGGAGACTGTGGTTGGGAGAGAACTGGCTGTGTTTACTGCAGCACACATCAAAGAGGGCCCTACAACGTAAAGGGAAAGTCTTAAGGGGGCCTGCTGATTGCTTACCCATCATGCACTGCTGCCTTTTGGACAGAAGCGTATTCAAGGCATTATACAGTACAGAGCAGTGTGCATGGACAGCACAATAGCCCTGACAGTGCCATCTGACATAATGGTTTCGAAATGACTTAAACTTGGATTTTTTTTCTCTAAAGCAGCACTTTGCAACTTTTGCAACAATACTCGACAATACTAGTTTACTGAACAACAGAAATTTTTCAGTAGATCAGTAAACTAGAATAATCTGCAACTGTCCACCCTTATTCAAGCTTTTCCTCCTATTTATATAGGTCTGTACCTTCTGATACAGTTATTACATCCTGTTCTTCAAAAAAAAATTCACATCGCTATAATAAGGAGGTTTTTATGGCATGGGTGGGTTCCAATGATTATGACTTTTGTAGAGACAATCCTTACTTTTGTAAATGATCAATAATAACTGTAGTGCAGGTTGCATCAATGTTTTTAGGTTCTAAAGTGCAGCATGCCAGAAGAAGTTTGTGAAAGTAGAATCTAGAGATGAAAAGGTCAGGGGAGAATGGCCAGACTGCGCCAAGCTGATAGGTAGGCAACCGTAGCTCTAATAACCATGGGGTACAACCAAAAAATGCAGAAGAGCATAACTGAATGCACAACACAACTAACCTTTAAGCAGATGGGCTACAGCAGTAGAAGAGCACACTGGATGCCGCTCTTTCCAACTAGGGACAAGCCACTGAGGCCTCAATTCACACAGGTTCGCCAAAACTAGACAACAGAAGATTAGAAAAATGTTGCCTGGCCTGATGAGTCTCAAATTCTGTTGCAACATTCAGATGGTAGGGTAAGAATCTGATGTTAAAGACATGTAAAAATGGATCCATCCTGCCTTGTATCAATGGTGGGGCAGTGGTGTGGGGGCCCAAAGTGTTCTTGGAAAACTTTGGGCTCCTCAGTACAAAAATGAGCATTGTTTAAATTACACAACCTGAATATTTTTGCTGACCATGTTCATCCCTTTATGACCCACAGTGTACCCAACAATTAGTTCACCGTACTAAAATGGCCTCCACAGATCTTAATCCAATAAAGCATCATTGAGATGTGGTGGAATTGAAGATTGGCATCATGGGTGTGCAGCCGACAAATCAGCAGCAACTGCATGATGCTATCATGTCAGTATGGACCAAAATCTCTGACAAATGTTTGCAGCACTTTGTTGAATCCATGCCATAAATAATTATTCAGTTTTGAAGGCAAAATGATCTCCAACCCAGTACTAGCAAGTTGTAACTAATGAAATGGTCACTGAGGTTATACTTAAACACTGCACTGTGAGCAGCAGATACAACAGGTTAATGAAAATAAAAACTGCAACCATTTATTTTAGCAGTGAATGTCCAAAGCTTAAAGAAAG